>OOFB01025181.1:0-12367 GCA_900323305.1 Trachyrincus murrayi
CCAGAGTGGAGGTGTAGCTGTAACAGGTTTCCCTTTTTAGTCTCTCACACACACACACACACACACACACACACACACACACACACACACACACACACACACACACACACACACACACACACACACACACACACACACACACACACACACATACAGACGGGCACATAGAGATAGATGTGGCAGTGTGAAATGTGTGAGTTAGTCCAGGTGTACCTCTGGGTGATCCTCATGACTGAGATGTCGCGGATTCGACTGCAGTGACTCAGGTTCAGCTCTCGTAGTTTGGCCGCAGAAGAGCCTTCCGTGAGGAATCGCACACCAACATCACTCACCCTGTCACAGAGGAGTGCTCATTCAGAACCACTGGCGTGTGGAATGGGCACTCCATCACGCTGCATTGTCTATCACAGTCTATGCTGTGCTATGGTGATATGGTGACACTGTAAACGCACGGTGTTACGACCTGCTTATATGTTAGTGTGAAAAAAAGGCTTTCAGGTTTTGTTCATTCTGGAGCAGGGCTGTAAACGGCCCTTCAATTCAGTTTCAATAAGGGAGGACAGGTGTGTCGCATCAATGCTTAATCAGCAGGTGGCCAGGTAACCATATCAGCCAATCAGAGGTTATGCATCCAATAACCTAGAGAGGGAGTCATCTAATGCAAACCAATCTACACGTAGTGTTGGGGTTTGGCTGTCCTTTAATCCCTCTGTCTTGTCTTTTAGTTGGCTTCCCTGTCATTAGTTTGTGTTAATTGGCTAATTAGTTAATTGGTTATTGGTTGTGTTGAGTGTGGTAAGACCAGTGTGGTAAGAGCAGTTGCCACCTCCATATCAGCAATGTCCTGTGTGTTTTCATTATTATCCTTTTAATTGACTTTTCGTGTGTATTTACGTTCTTGGAAGCTGAGGTGGAAGAGGACAATTTTATGTTGCAGCTGTTACCCCTAGGCGGTCATAACGCACACACACACACACACGCACACACACACACACACACACACACTCACACACTCACACACTCACACACTCACACACTCACACACTCACACACACACACACAAATGCTGTATATAGACCACAGATTGTATAAAATGTATATAGACACAATTCAATGCACACACACTTGTTGCAATGTGAGATGTCTAGGTAGTGCAGGTTCTTCAGGGTGGCTACAGACTTGAGGCATGCATCGGTCATCCTGGGGCACTCCGCTGCATGCAGCCTGCGCAGGCCGGGAGAGCTGCGACACAGGGCCTTCCAGCTGGTGTCCGTGATGCGGCCGTTTCCTGCAAAGAGGGAACCAGAGAGGAGGGATTCACTTTGTAAGGTCAGTGAGTGCATTAAAGGTGCTGTAGGTATCTACAGCACCTTTAATGCACAAAAAAAATGCCTAAAAAAATGTAAGCGCTATAATTTGAGTGTCATTTGTTAGAAATGGCATAGCCATCCATCAGCTATTAGTGAGTGAAATGCTCTGAGAATATCTGTCCTGCCTCTGTATGAGACGATTTAGATTTTGGACCACTCCCGGCTTATCCCTGTTCAGGGAGTCCATCTTTCCTATCAATCACATGCACACACAGCGTTAGCATAGCTCTACCACAGGTGCACTTCTCAATGGCAGAGGAACAAGAGGGAGGGAGCGTTTGTTTTATTCTTTATTTTCAAAATGCTTGCTCTCTTCTGCTCTGTCTCTTTGCAACTCTCAAATCTCAACTACAGCCACTTTACATACAGCCGCATGAAATGGGACCATGGCCTCACCCTCCGTGCTGAAAGCCTTGAGTTTGGAGACTTCTGCAATGGCCTTAAAGGCGGTGTCAGACAGATGAGGCGTGTCCAAGAGGGAGAGGGAGCACAGAGAAGAACACCGGGCGATCAAACCCTGTTGAGGAAGACCAGATCTGAGCTCTGTGTTCTGATATCTACTGTGTTCTGATATCTACTGTGTTCTGAGATCTACCGTGAGCTGTGGTCTACTGTGATCTGTGATCTACTGCGTTATGTGATCTACTATGTTATGTGGTCTACTTTGATATGTGATCTACTGTGTTATGTGATCTACTGCAGTGGTTCTCAACTGGTCTAGCCTCAGGACCCACATGTGTCATTAGTCATTAAGTCCCAACCCAGCTAACAAAAAGCTGTAACAATTGGGGTTAAACTCTAAGAAATAGTAATAGTAAATAGTAAGTAGCCATTGAAACATGAATTAACATTGAAACATTAGTTAATTCATGGGCATCTTTCTAAACCTCTAAGATTAAGGTTTGGCATATGCTCTGCGACCCACTCAAAATGCCGACGTGATCCACCAGTTGAGAATCACTGATCTACTGTGTTCTTCTGTGTTCTGTGATCTACTGTCTTCTGTGCAGTGTGGGCAAGTTACTGAAAACGTGTAATTAGTTACAGTTACTAGTTGCTTCTTTCAAAAGTAATTGAGTTACTTTACCAATTACTGCATATTAAAGTAATTAGTTACTAGGGAAAGTAACTTTTGCGTTACTTTACCAATTACTGCATATTAAAGTAATTAGTTACTAGGGAAAGTAACTTTTGCGTTACTTTTAAATTTCTGCTTCAATTCTCTTATTAATGCAGAGTTTTGTGGCGTTACACTGGACCATCCTTTAAGAAAGGAAAGGAGGTAATGCCGTCCCACAATTCCTTGCGGCATCAACATTTAAAGCGAGCATTCGGGCGTTCACGGAAACAAACGATCAGCATGGGACGACAGATCGACAAGGGACGCATCATCATGTAAACAATCATACTAATTGGGATTCATGTCGATAAATATGAGCGGACAGGAGGGTCCTTCAGTCCTTATACATTATCCTTCACATCTTTCCTTGACCTCATGACGTTTTCCATAAAGGTCAAGGAAAAGTGGTTAGGAAAAGACATCAGATGTAATTTTTTTAACTATTCGACCGCAACCACTGTGGTTTTGATGCGTTCCGTGCATACTCGTTCTCCCCCCGACCCGCCGGATCAGCAGCCTCTCAGTGTTCCTGCACCTCCTTATTTACAAATTAAGCACTGGGCGCAAGACGAAAGTAACGAGTAACGAGCCCATTTAAATGTCAGTAATTGTAATTGCGTTATTTAATTAGAAAAAGTAATTAGTTACATTACTAGTTACCGCCAAAAGTAGTGAAATTACAGTAACGCGTTAATTTCTAACGCGTTACTTTGGTTCTGTGATCTACTGCGTTCTGAGGCTTGAAGACCAGAGGAAAGCAATGGGTCATGATGGGAATAAGCACCAGAGAAGTAGGAAATATCTTGTTTCATCTCAGACGGCTGCTTCTAGAGAATAACTATTAGTATATTTTAATCTTTATGGACCTGTGATACAGCTCCCCAGACATGAAATTCACTCTATTCATGTTCAAGGCTTATCAGGTACCCCCACTCAATAATTTTGTTTTGCAGTTTACATGAGCATGTTCCGTCTCTGATTTTAAACAGTGAGGTTCCTTTATTTAAAACGTGCAACCCCTTCTCATTCCAAAGCAGGCAAGCGTGTGCCAAGTGACGTTCACACCCACCGACTTTGGTGGAACATGGAAAGTCATACTTTCAATGTCAATGTGAAACGTGTCAAGAGAAGAGCAAATGTACTTACCACAACACATCTATCAGACAGGGTGGCCATATCATTGATCACAATCTCTTTGAGCGAAGGACACCCTGTTGAGATGTATCTGAATCCATCCACTGTCATCTAGGACAAACAAGCAAAACAGAATATACTGTATCTGTCTCTGTGCTGGAATTTAAAGGATGCAGCCGGTTAAGATTTCCCCCTCTGACTTAATTTAATCGTGAAGCCATAGCATCTGGAAACACTCCAGTGAACTAACAACAGACTGCGTATAACATGTGTCGCAAGTGATAGGACGTGCACGCGGTGTGTGTGGAGGTGGGGTAAGGGCTGGTGTGTAATCTAAACCAGCCTCCTTGTGCCTTTTTTCTTGCATTTTCTCTCTCTCTCTCTCTCTCTCTCCCTCCCTCACTCTCACACACTCTCTCTATTCTCATCATACACATGCACTGTGAAGCAGAGTTAGGAGAGAGAGCTCAGGGTTAGCAGTCAGCTAACAGGAGAGGGGAGACCTCAAGAAGACTTGGATGTTGTGATCAGATTATACAGAGTGAAGCAGAGCAGAGAGAGAACATTGATTGCTATAACAACGTGGAGCACAAAGAGACCGGACCTGTGTGCAGCCGGACAGGTTGAGGTGGACCAGGTCGTGGCAGCCCTTTCCTGTGGTAAGATACTTTAAGCCTTTATCTGTGAATCGGTGGCAATAGGCCAGACTGAGGTACTGGAGGCTCAGACTGCTTCTGTCAAAAGGAACATTTGAAGGGTAACAGATTAGCACGAAGACGAGTGGACATAAAAGCAATATATACTCCTACCTATTATTCTCCTGTCAAACATGAATTGGAAAATTATTAGAAATGTGTTTTTTTTTCACAAACCCATTTTGAGCTTAACGGTAATCTCTGTAAACAACGCCCTTTTGTCATTTCCTATATACTGAAATTATTATATACCTTTCTGGGTTTCCATACATACAAACATGACACTTAACTGTTTTTGCTCGCTCATTTTCAGAATCAGAATCAGAATCAGAAAGCTTTTTATTGCCAGGCAACCCTTAGGGTCACGAGGAATGTGGTTAGGGCGTGGGTTGCAGACAATAAACATAGAACATAAGAACATCAAACATAGAAACATAAGAACAAAGACATAAAACAACACACTAAGCAATAAAACACTGAATAAAGATATAAACGGAATCTATAAAATATAAAATGTAAACAGTAAATAGTAAAGTGGAGATGTGCAAATTTGTGCAGATTTTCTGACTCACTATGAACTTCCATTATAACATACTTATAGCATCTTGCCAATCTGGCGCTGGACTGTTTTCTCCAGCAAAACAGAAATAGTACAAGTTCTGGGAACAAGGCAGCATGAGGCCAGTGAGAAGGGGGCTCAGCACAAGCCAAGAGACTGGGGGAGACAGTAGTGGAGAGGGAGACTACGATGCTAGTCTTAACCTGCAGACATGCACCTGGAAAGCGCCCGCAGGGCTTCATTAGTCACCGGTGTGCAGGAAAGGTTGAGGTAGAGGAGGTTGGGACATGCCTCCACAATGCTCTGCACCATCATATCCTGAGAAGGAACAATGTAACAATCTCACCTCCCATATGGCCGCGTCACGTGTTACAAGAACAACTCAAAATACAAACAAACAAAAAGGCTTGTATTCTGTAATAGCTTTCAAAGAATGAATGAATAGGAAAATGACATACACATGCATGGTGTGTGGTATTGATGCTATCCACTGAACGTGTAACTTAATGAAGAGGGAATGTGACTCATAGTAAATGATGCACATCCACCCTCGATAACTCCTCATTAACAACTACCATGTGTTGGTGATTAAACCGCCCAGCTCAGCAAATACAACACATGAAGTGAAGGAGAAATATATAGACACAAAATATGTGTGTGCGTGTGTGTGTGTGTGGCATTTAACTTACAGTGATATTGGAGCATTCTGACAGGTTGACTTCCTGGAGGTTTCTGCATTCATCTGATGCCGAGAGAGAGTATAAATACATACATAAAATCAGTCATGTGAACTGAAACATATCAGCTTCCATAACCCTTATAACTTTGTGTGTCAACTTACAACTTGGTTAGTTTCTATGTATTCTATGCATAATGCTGATATGAAGCTCATTCAAGCGGTCGTACCGCATGTTCAGTACTGTGCTGTCGGCCCTCGGGCGACACAGCAGCTGCATCTTAATAACAATAACAGAGTTGACCAGCTGACCCCCGTCTGCTTCTGTTTTGAAGCTATACTCCTGCTTGGACATTCATCTCAAAGAACCCCAGTGCTCCCCAGCTGGAGAGGCAACTCCAGGGTTCAGTATGCACGCAACCGCCTCTGTCCTCTGGACCCTGTTGGTCCTGCTCTTGTTCTTGATGGCTGAGATGAGACGAGGCGGACGGGGCAAAGGACTCAAAGGAGCAAGGCATGGCCTGGCACGGGACAGGTATGGAACATCCAACACTTCATCCTACTGTGCATTACGTTGACCTTTGCACATGGATTGCAACAACAAGTGTATACAACCAATGTTTGTAAGTGAGTGACAAACTGTATTTATCTTGAACAATCATGGTAGGATGCGAGGCGGCGGGCGCCATGGCAGATCGGGCCCCGCCAGGTTTATGGCCCCGAACTGCACAGAGTCCCTGCAATCCAGGGACATCTTTCTAGACTGCCAGGAGCGAGGTCTGATCTCCATCCCTAGCTCCAACAGCTGGTCCCAGGAGCCCAAACATCTTCTCTTGGCCCGCAACCGGATACGGATCCTACGTGAGGGAGCCTTCGCCGGGTTCGAGGGCCTCAAGAGTCTGGACCTGCAGCAGAACCAGATCTCCGTGGTGGAGGAAGGGGCCTTCCAGGGCCTTTGGCGCCTCAAGACGCTGCTCCTGCAGCACAACAAGCTGGGCGCGCTGAGCGACGAGGCCCTGATCCCCATGCCCAACCTGCAGTACCTGCGTCTCTACGACAACCCCTGGAACTGTGTCTGCTCACTGGAAAGCCTCGTACAGACCCTGCAGATCCCCAGGAACCGGCACCTAGCAAACCACGCCAGGCGAGTAACTGCACACAAATAATAGTCACCCATTTAGAAGACACAGGTCATTAAGGAGCAGGTAGGGGTTGGACAGTGAATACAGAGACAGGTCATTAAGGAGCAGGTAGGGGTTAGACAGTGAATACAGAGACAGGTCATTAAGGAGCAGGTAGGGGTTAGACAGTGAATACAGAGACAGGCCATTGACGAGCAGGTAGGGGTTAGACAGCTTGCTTACAGGTAGACTGGGGACTGTGGTGATCCAACCCAGAACCTTTTGACTGGGTGTCAAACATTCTATATTTGCAGAAATTCTTGTGGATCTCATGGGCATTTCCTGGGGAAACTTAAGGTGTCTGACATTACCCATGACGTGAAACCAATTTCCTCTGGCAGGTGTACAGAGCCGCTCAGGTTGAAAGGGAAAAAATTGAAGCAGATTGATCCTGAGTTTCTGTGCCAGGAGTCGGTCCTGGGCCCACAGGACGACCAGTCGGACCCCCCTGAGTCTGTAGAACCAAGTGGGATCCGCACCAGGCCAGACGCTACCACCTCCTGCCACGCCTACCTGTTCCCAGAGCCACGGCTGGACTGCAGTCGTAGAGGTTTCTTTACAAACTGCCTTTTCACAACCTATGCTTGTTTATGGTCTTTGCTGTATTTTCACAAATACAGTACATGTTTTGGTTTGTGGGCAATGGGCAAAGTGTTTGTTTCGCAACAGTGAGGTTAGGAAAAATATTTCCCTGAGAAGAAATATGGTCTTGATTTTCTAGCTCACACATTAAACCAGAATACATTTTTCAAGTCATACTGAACTGAAAATATGTCACAGTGGACTTGGCAGACACACGTACTTCCACCATACAGTTCATTCTCCACTTTCCATTCCCATGGAACCAGGGTGGTACTAGCAGAGACGGCACTGCGCATTATAGCAAGACACACAGCTTGAATCTGTCCTTCTGTTTTCCGATTGCTGCTCTGATGGTATGAATAACTCTTGTGGGAGTCGCCAAGCCATTTCGTCATCTCCACTCACTGCCAAAGTTGCACAGCGCAGATGGTGAACCTATATTTCCCCTCAACATCACAGCAAATATCACAATGGCGCCGTAGAATACTGAATGTCTGAGAGAACAATCATGATGAAAAGGTTGGGCATATGACATATTTCACAACATATATTAATTGACAGAATGACTCTTTCTCTCCCTTCCCAGGTTTGACCCAGGTGCCAAGTGGTATTCCGGATTATATTGTTCATATGGACCTGTCTCATAATTCCATTCGTCAGCTACGAGCCAGAGATTTCCATGAAGCCCGGAGTTTGCGGACATTGAACCTCAAGGACAATGACCTGGAGCACATGGAAAGGGGTACACACTTTTTATTTGAAATATATAAGGCTAATTTCATCACCAAGGAATGAAGGGATTGGTTAATCACAATTTGTGGAAGAAAACGGAGACCTCTGAAATAAAGATGACCACTTTTCTTTAGAATATCATTAGCTGGAGAATTTAGAAGGGCACACCAGAGTGTTATAAATGTAGTAGACTTTTTTGGTGGTGCTGATGCCAAATTTGAACTGAAGAGGAAACAGAAGAGGAATTTTGGCCAGTGGACAGTGACTTGTGATTTTCTAGAGAATAATACTCAGAAACAAGCTGGTCTGAATAGGAAATGACGTCCAAGAAAGAAACAAGGAACATTAACATTAAAACTAAACAGAATCAGCACACATTTCAGCATGATGCGAAATGAATGTTCCTCATATGATAACTAGAAAGACATTAACTGTCTGCCCCTTTCTCTGTCTCTCGGTCTGTCTCTCTGTCTCTGTTTCGCTGTCTCTCGTCTCTGTCTCTGTTTCTCTCTGTCTCTGTTTCTCTGTCTCTCGGTCTGTCTCTCTGTCTCTGTTTCGCTGTCTCTCTGTCTGTCTCTGTTTCTCTGTCTCTCGGTCTCTGTCTTTCTCTGTCTCTCTGTCTGTCTCTCTGTCTCTGTTTCTCTGTCTCTCGGTCTGTCTCTCTGTCTCTGTTTCGCTGTCTCTCGGTCTGTCTCTCTGTCTCTGTTTCTCTGTCTCTCCCTGCTTTCTTTCATAGCCTCTCTGTCAGGCCTGCTGCACCTCCATGAGCTGGATCTGTCTGACAACGACATGCACTCTGTTCACTATGGCGTCCTGGAAGACCTTTACTTCCTGTCCCTGCTGAAGCTGGGAGGAAACCCCTGGGTGTGTGACTACAGGTGGGGTCTTCTGCTCTATATAATCTATAATATAATCAGTGGTGGAAACTTTCCAGGTCCAGAAAGTGAGAATGTCCCTGCCACGTTTTTGCTCCAGCCTGGCAATGAACGGTTAAGTGGGATGTATAGTCGCCGTGACGCCCAGAAGTGCGCGGACAGTCCACGCACGGCCATGGCATTTATAGTCGCCGTTTGGCCGTAACGTTGCTGTGGGCGAGCAGTTTGCTCACTTTCACAAAACACCAGGAGGACTTTTATATTCTGGACATGGAAGTGTAGTCACCATAACTACACAGGTTTTGTGAACTGAATCTGTTGCCTAAGAAACAAACTGAACGGGGGACTCTTTTCAGCATCCATTACATGGTGTACTGGCTACGTCTGCACCCCGGGGTGAGGCAGTCCGGCCTGCTGTGCCGTTCCCCTGTGGAGCACACGGGGGAGCGGGTGGAGAAGTACGTGGACTCCTATCACCGCGAGTGCTCCAAGGAGAAACAGCGCAGACCGGAGGAGCAGGAGGAGACGGACCCGGAGCTGTGGGAGAGCCTGCTGGAGGCGCAGGGGGGTCAGGAGGAGGAGCTGGAGCCCAGCCACCTCCGAGGGCCCCAGAAGTACCAGATCATCAGACTGTCCTGACTCCACTAAAACATCCAACCTACAATATCTGTATTTACCCCCCCCCCCACACACACACACACACACACACACATGTCTGTATCAGATGGAGAAACCAACTTTTAGAATTTTCTATTGTTGACAATCCTTTTTATCTTCATTGCAAATATACAAATGAAATCGACTTTTTGACTATTAGATAGTTGCTTAACGGATAGATGTGTAAAATTTGCTTGGAAAAAAACACTTGGAAATAGGGACAACACACGACAATGGTGCATCCGTTGCACAGAGTACTCACTGATGCATGTCAGGCTATGCCAGGTAAGGGACTTGCATCCGCGTAGGTTGAGGTTGGTAACAAAGGGCCGGTACTTCCTTAGTATCTGCTTGACCGTCATGTCAGTGATCCAGGCCTTTTCTATAGAGAAGTTGACCTGTCAGAGACATTTGGAGAAATCTTACTGTTACTGTCTGTATGTGTTCCCGAGGTTCAGTATCATGGGTAAGGACCTCATACAGAGATGAAAGGTGAAAATGTAGGCCCTACCCGACTCCACAGAAGCCCAGACTGCGTGATGCCTCTCCACGTGCTGCACACTAGCTCACATTTCAGCAGGTCTCGCAACTCTAAATACTGGAAGATCTGAGAGCACACAGATACACTAGTAGATCTGATCTCTTCCTCTATTAAACCAACGTGATGAAATTAACTTTATTAATATTATTAAAACATTAATAATAATTAAATAATAATTAAAACTTCCCCAATAAATGAATCCATGTGCACTTGTTGCACCTTGTTGTGTAGATTTACAATTTTACCAGAAGAAGTAGTTACCTCTTGCAGAATGAGATATGTACACTTGAATTTCAGATATTTACTCTTCAAGTGAACAATGCTGTTTAATATACGGATTGATTTGAGTCTTTGTGGTACAGCCATGTCCTTTGGACAGTCTTACCAGGACATCCATTACAAAAATAGAAATGACATTTCTGTCCATGGTTTTGAAATCTAATGTTTTGAAATCATGTGCACTTTCTTAGTTATATAGAATTTTCTTTTTAAAGTTTTTAAAAGAAAGGTTTTTGAGAGAAAATGCGCAATGGAACATTTAGAATGTTCCGGAACACTTTAGACTTATGGGTTGTTGTGACTATTATAATTTTTAAACATACGGTTGTAACATGTGGAGATACAGCAGATGAGTCATTAGATGTTGAGTCTAATGATTATTTACATATCAAACTCAACAGTGTAAACAGCAAATCAAGTACTACGACTGAAGAGGGGCTCCTGAAGCTGAACATACTGTGGTGGATTACTAAACAATGAGCTTTCCATAAACATACACCCTAGCCTGCTAATGGCAAATAAGATGGAAAGACCATAATGAAATGTGAATGGCATTAATCAACAGCCCTGGAACTGGAACCGTGTGTTTACAGTTCACTGTAGTCTTATGCAAAACACATGACCTCATCGCTAACTGCCTGCGGGGCAAGAAAGACATACTGGGCCCCTGTACAGTTGGAGCCCTAATTACTTTAAACATTTACTTGTTCAGGCACCTTTTTCAACCAAGCACGACAAAATAAAAACGAGGGGGGAAAAAAGTTCTTGCTAAAATCGAACATGCCTACCTCTTAAGAACTGTTTTTGTGATGGCGACACAGAGTGAATGGCTGGGCATAACATTACCGCCAATGAACACACAGTGACGTGATCCAAACCGAACAGTAAGCAGTAGGCAGTGGCACCTCTCCTGAATCACCTGATCATATCCCTCCCTCAAATTCTCTTTTACAAATATGTCACATTACAGGTGCAAGATACGCTCTTATTTAACTTATTTAACTTATTTATTTAACTCGGGATATAGCTTCCTGGCAAAGATGGGGGTCAGTGTGATACCTTATGGGAAAGCTTCCTGGGGAGAATAGAGACACCGTCACATCCCTCTCCAACCTGGACACTCATCTCCAACACACCCTTATCCAGCTTCTGGAGAGAGACCCAGGGAGCACCAGATTACAATACACAAACACACACACACACGCACACACACACACACACACACACACACACACAGCCCTCATACCTGAAAGTATTCTTTGGTCCTCTTTGAGTCCTTCACAGCAAAGCTCCAGATGATTATGACGTGTTTAAAGCGGACGGCGTTGAACACTTTCTGAAGCTTCTCAACGGCCGCTGAAATGAAAAATAAATCCAAACTTAAATCCCATCATATTGCATGTTATGAGTGTCCTGCCTGCTTTATGGTGCGAGCCCAAGGATACATCTGAGGAATCAAACCTGTAGGGTATAATAGAGCATTCAAGTAGGACTTACTGTATTAAGTGAAAACTACAAATTCTTTCCAATTTCCAGTTCATTTTTGTGGGCCAAAAAAACTAAACGAGATGTAGTCACTGTTCCTTATGAGGAGAAACCGTTGGGTCGAGTTCTTCTAGGTCTAGCCGGGTTCCTACCTGCTTGTGTGCTCTTTCTGAATCCTAACCAGGTCATCCAACTGGTGAGTGCTAGGCCCTGGCGTTTCAGCTGGTCGTGTTCTCCGGCCAAGTTCATCTTCTGCTGAAGCTCATAGGCCTTCCTCTTCCTCTGTGTGATGTACTTCATCCATCCTCTGTGCCCATCCACACACACACACACACACAGGCACACACACACACAGGCACACACACACACACACACACACACACACACACACACACACACACACACACACACACACATACACGCACACACACACACACACATGCATGCACACACACACACAAACGCATACACGCACACACAC
>OOFB01025189.1:0-22864 GCA_900323305.1 Trachyrincus murrayi
CCCGTTCCTGTTGAATTCCATTGAACTGACAAGGCAATCAATTCATTTACAAAACACATCTGTTTGTGTGTCAAACGCGATGGGCGCACACACACACACACACACACACACACACACACACACACACACACACACACACACACACACACACACACACACACACACACACACACACACACACACACACACACACACACACACACACACACACTAATAAACAGTCTAACGACAACAGACCACGTTAGTCCACAAAAGTTCCTTCCGTCCGACGCGCCATGAACGCCGCAGCGCGTCCATATCAGCCGCTGGTGTCACTCAACGTCCTGACTCCAACACAACTCATAGCCCTCACAGCCAAATAGGGTAGGTGTGAACTTCACGTTATTATCTTTGACATGGACACCCCCCCCCCCCGAATGTAAATAAATATACTCGATATTACACGACTTAACGAGTGTCTATAATACAGAGCCCGAGAAGCTAACCTAACTAACTGTAGCAGTGCTCGGCTAGCTAGCCTGCTAGTGTTGCTTTCATACTGGTGACCCATGTACACCTCGCTTTACATGTGTGTGTTCATACTGGTGACCCATGTACACCTCGCTTTACATGTGTGTGTTCATACTGGTGACCCATGTACACCTCGCTTTACATGTGTGTGTTCATACTGGTGACCCATGTACACCTCGCTTTACATGTGTGTTCATACCCATGTACACCTCGCTTTACATGTGTGTGTTCATACTGGTGACCCATGTACACCTCGCTTTACATGTGTGTGTTCATACTGGTGACCCATGTACACCTCGCTTTACATGTGTGTGTTCATACTGGTGACCCATGTACACCTCGCTTTACATGTGTGTTCATACTCCATGTACACCTCGCTTTACATGTGTGTGTTCATACTGGTGTGGTGACCCATGTACACCTCGCTTTACATGTGTGTTTTCATGGCACGTTGTTCACTGTTCCCCCTAATGCTGTCTGTCTGTTTGTGTCACGTTTGTTTACAAACGTAGCTAGCCCGAAGCCCCGCACACAATGCAGGCGGAATGCTAAGCCAGGTAGCTCCCCCTAAAACATCCAGCAAGAAACAGTCTTCACATGTTAGCCAGGTAGCTCCCCCTAAATACACAGATGGGAAAACTGTGTGTGTGTGTGTGTGTGTGTGTGTGTGTGTGTGTGTGTGTGTGTGTGTGTGTGTGTGTGTGTGTGTGTGTGTGTGTGTGTGTGTGTATCTAGCAAGCTATGACATGCCATGTTTATACTCCTCGCTGTACTGTAACTATGTATGTCTTGCATTACTGCAAGAGGAACACATTGATCTATGCATTATACATTATATTATGTCATGGAAATGCTAATTTACAACTTTTATCTAACTGTGTAAAAATGTTGCTAGTAATTGTAGAAAACTTTTGGTTTGTTGTGCCTGTTAGAAAGGACACGTTACACCAAATACATCATTCGGTCATCTCTTTTGTCCAATAAAATCTTAATGGCATTGTCACTTTCTGTAAGTTTTGCAAGTTTCTATCTTGATTATTTATGTTCAGTTTTCTTACTCCTTCCTTGAAGAATAACGGTTAAAACTGTCTTAAAGGCGAAGAAATATCCAATAGACCCCAGTCTTCTAAATAGTAAGTAGTACCACTAACCCTCATTACATTACATACATCTGGACATGCACTGACTGTTCTGAAACGCACACATACAGCGGTGGTTGTACATAGTCCTTCCAATATGTATGTGATATTTAGGCGTACTCATGCCTGCAAAAGACCCTCCTGTTATTTTAGTGTTGTTTATTTCCTTACGTCAGAGATTGATCTTCTGATGGTCAAAGATGGAGGATGAGGACAGCCAGGATGAGCTGATCAACAAGAACCAGGCTCAGGCCAAGAGGAAACGGTGCAACGTGTGGAACATCTCAGGTACGAGTATCTTTTATTTAATAACCTGTAGTTTGTGACCAACCGACTGACATCACTAATCATTTCAAACACAAGTTGCAGCTAACACTGCAGGTGACTTATAAGATGTGTTGTGTAAAACTGGGAGACTTTTCCCTCCTCTTGGAACCTTGAACATGTGTTGCAAATAGCAATCGTGCTGTCGTCCTCTGAGACGTGAAAAATGTCCAAACCGGCCATGACATGTTTGCTGTTTTGCTCCCGAGTCTACTACGTCCACAACACGTGGGTCTACTCAGGTGCAGAAGCCCTGTGGTCAAGCCAATGGAAGCAATATTGGCTTCGACTTATCGGCTCTATTTATCGGCTAGAATTTAATTATCGGAATAATACACGATACTACAAATTTCCCCATTATAGGCCGATCATTTATTCGACCCGATATTTATCCTGCATCCCTATATATTTCTTATGGTCTCCCTCTGGCAAAGCAAGCAGTTAATTTGCGAATTAATCCGAATGAGAAAAAACCAACTGGAAGTGTCTTCTTCCTCCTTGTTAGACGACTCTGACGATGTTGAGGACCAGTCAGGGGAGGAAGAGGAGGAGGATTCTGAGAGTGGGGAAGGGGAGGATCTCCTTGATGGCGCAGAGGAAGATGAGGAGGACAGTGACGGTGAGAACATGTGGATTTGGTTTGAATTGTAAGAAAAGTCTGAAGTGCCCGTCGTTTGATGCAAGTCTGCTCACCTGAGGTTCACCAAACACAACCAGAAGAAGGCATAGTGACCTGTTTGTAGTACTGTGTTGTGTACATGTTGACAGACCTTTTTAACGTCTAGATATTCCTGTTTGCGATTACCGGTTTGATCAACACACAGAACGGCAGTTAAAAAATAAACAATGTGTTGCAAACATGTTCCAGGGTTCTCCCCGAAGAATGTCATCGCGGCGCATTTAGAAATAGGGCTGTCGTGACACAGACATTGAGTTGACGTCAGTATTTTGAATCGTTTTTACCTTTTCATTTCTGAAACGGTTCATTTCTGACTCGGTGGCGGCAGAGCTTCGGTGTAACGTCAGTGGTAGGTCAGTGGTAGGTCAGTGGTAGGTCAGTGACAGGTCTGTGATAGGTCTGTGATAGGTCTGTGGTAGGTCAGTGACAGGTCAGTGATAGGTCTGTGATAGGTCTGCGGACGTATGGGAGTAGGCCTACTTAAAATGATGTGTGTTCCCGCTGCTTCCCCCAGATGATGAAGAGGAGGAGGAGGAGGAGGAAGACGGCAAGCCCGTGGAAGGCGCGGTGGCTGGCTTCTCCGCCGACCTCGACGGGCTGAGTTCGGACGAGGATGCCGAGAAGTGTCCCATCTGTCTGAACTCGTTCGGCAGCCAGCCAGTAGCCACCCCCGAGAGCTGCGAGCATTACTTCTGCCTCGACTGCATCCTGCTGTGGTCCAAGGTGGGCAGGGCCTCTGCTCTGTAGGCCTCAATCAGTGCAACTTTTATTTTGAAGTCCCGGGAATCTATTCCGTCACATTTTCTCCATCGATTTGGTCTGTACTTTTAACCCCAAAATGTTACTCTCGTTCTCCACTCTTTTATTGAATTGTCTCCTGTTCCTTCTGATGTCTAGAACGCAAACTCCTGCCCCGTAGACCGTATCGTGTTCGGTAGCATCTACCTGCGGAAATGTTACGGAGGAAAAGTTCAGAAGATGGTGAGTTTGTTTTGTTAACCTTCTCTGCCATATTTGATTTACCCTGTGTCTGTGCACAAGAATTTCCACTGCATTGCACCATTTAAATTGTTAAATAGATCAAGACATAGATATTATCAGTCTCCGTTCGTGGCCGGCCAGTACAATCCCTGAAAAGAACATCTGTAGAAAAAGGTTACCTTCCCTGATGTGCCCTGGGGGTGTTGCTTGGTTCAGATCATGGTGGAGAAGCCGGTGAAGGAAGGCCAGGAGGAGGTGGTGAACCTGGAGCTGGACCAGACCACCTGTGAGGTGTGTCAGGGGAGTGACCGTGAGGACCGGCTGCTGCTCTGCGACGGCTGCGATGCTGGGTGAGTGGGGGGTGACCCTGCCCTCCATCTTCCATCACCTCACCTAAGGGATAGGATTATACTTAATGGACACCCGATGTGAAATTAGATACAAGCTATTGAATTGGATACAGAATATGCAGAAAATGTCTATGCACACAATGTGAGTAGTAGAAATGTAGATGCAACACAATAGCAGACGATACTACCTGCCTCCGTCCATCCAAGGTTCGGGTTGTCTGTGTGTGTTTGTTGCCGTAGCTACCACATGGAGTGTCTGACCCCCCCGCTGGATGCCGTCCCGGTGGAGGAATGGTTTTGCCCCGAGTGTGAAGCCAGCAACCGCCACTCCAGTAAGCTCACCGATGATGTACCGATGATGTGAACCAATCAGCAGTCAGCACCTGATGATGTGAACCAATCAGCAGTCAGCACCTGATGATGTGAACTAGGGTCGGACGGTATTAACGGTACAGAAAGTCCACCGGTATGAATTTGCCTTACGGTATGAATTTTGGTAGGTTAAACGAGTAAATTGATTGAAAGAAGGAAAAAATGTTAATGTGATCTCGTGAATCCAGCTGCCTCGCAAGGTAAGAGTAGTAGTAGTAGTAGTAGTAATCTGAAAAACTAGTTTTTAATGTTCTTAATTAAAATAATTTCTTTCTATTAGTGGCAATGATTAATAAAGTGGATGTAGTATGATTAGTAAAGGACAACCAAACCTCGTTTGTAGAAAATGGTTTCAGGTTTTATTCATTCTGGAGCAGGGCTGCCCTTCAATTCAGGTTTAATAAGTGGAAGACAGGTGTGTCGCATCAACGCTTAATCAGCAGGTGACCGGTTGACGTTATCAGCCAATCAGAGGCTATGCATGTGTTTAACCTAGAGAGGGGGGAGTCTAATGCAAACCAATCTACAGGTGGTGGTGTTGGTTTGTCCTTTAAACATGCCGTATCGCTTCTCCGGTCCCCTTTTTAAAATGACACATTGTGGTCATCGACAAGTAATAGATTCATGACTAACAAGAAGTGTGTCGAATCTAATCCAGTGAACTGGGAGCCTGGCGCTGCGTACCCTGCGGTGTTTGTGGAGGAAATTCACCACGGGCGGGTTGTGATGTTTCAGGGGTCCCTGACGACGAGCTGAGTGACACGGACAGTCTGCCGGCCCGCGCCCGGCCCTCCTCCACCCACGGACACCGGTCCTCCGCCTTGCCGGGGCCCACCCGCGCCATCGCCCGCACCCAGCAGAGCGAGCGGGTCCGGGCCCACGTCAACCGGCACCGCATCACCCAGGCACGCTCCGCACAGGTTTGGCATGAGGAGTGTCGCTTCTCTCTCTCGGTCTGTCTGTCTGTCTGTCTGTCTGTCTGTCACCTAACCAAGCGGCCTGGCGTTACTGGTGATGCACTGACACGTACTGTTGTATAATATTAAATGTATTGGTCTAAGCAACTAACTGTTCAGTTAACAGTAGGCACTTAAAAGTATGAATTAATAAATTGATTACATGATTAATATCGCCCAAAATCTGTGATGATTGGCAGTCGTTTGGGTCAGACGTTGGTAAATCTGCATGTTGTCCTTTGTTTGCCTAACCCGTGAGTTTTGCCTAACCCGTGAGTTGATGTGTGGGTTGCATGCTGGTAGTCGTAGTCCCACGGCTGTGTTTGACTTGACCGTAACGTCTGGTGTGTGTCTGACCAGTTGGCTCCTACGTACATGACGCAGTCCACCTGGCTAGACGACACCATCAACGCGGTGGTGGCGGGCCTCAACACGGCCGACTACGTCCGGGACCTCAGCTGGCGCCCGGTCACGGGCCGGCGCCGCAAGTCGGGTACGCGGCACGCTCGGATCCGACGGTCACGCGGATTCACGTTCAGGAGTTGAATGAAATGGATTTAGCTCTCGTCGTCAGCTCAGTACAGAAACAAACAGGAGAACACGACACAACTCCATGCATAAACAGACATGACGTAACTATTTAACTGATACCAGGGTCAATGTTGATCGTTATGAGGCTGTCACAGCTTCAACTAAGAGTCAGACGTGACGAGTGTTTATTGTAGTGTAACGGGAATGCTAAACGCACACATATTTTGGTTTTGTTCTGCAATTGGACAAGAAATCTCTGTAAAGCGAAGTACTAAACTAGTGTGGGCCTAAAAATCTACATTCCTACTGTGTATATTTTGAGACATGCACTGGTGAACCCTGAGTTACTCATTAACCGGTGGCCACCCTTTGTCCCTCACAGTGAAGCGCAGGAAAGCCCGGAAGGTATCTTCGGCCAAGGGGCAAAGTGGCAAAACGAGCACGACCGGCGTGAGGAGGAGGAGGAGGAAAGTGAGGAGGAAGTCCAGGAGGAAGCTGGTGAGTCTGACCCGTTCCTGCCCTCTTCACACAGGGCTGTGGCCTGTTGCCTCTTAGTGAGTCTGACCCGTTCCTGCCCTCTTCACACAGGGCTGTGGCCTGTTGCCTCTTGCCAGGCCGTTATTGTAAATGAGAATTTGTTCTTAATTAACTTGCTTGGTAACTGATGATGATGATGATGATGATGATGATATGAAAAATATGAAGCCACAAAATCCTCAGAATACATAAGTCAACATAAGGCCTACATCATCCTGCTATCCCAGATCTAAACCCAGAGCTACTGCTAACAGAGCAACCACTCAAGAAACCACAAGTTAACGTCCCTTATTTATACTGGATGAATGATTCTAATATTATGAATGAATGAGTGAATGTCAGGCAGACAAACATGTTTTAAAGTTAGAATTTCTTTCATGTAACAGGGTTCCAAGAGATGGTTAAAGTAATGTAATAGGGGCTGTAGAAGGTGAAAGATGGGGGTGTTGAGGAGCAAGCGGCCATGACACCTTACAGTGTCCAAGTAATACATTCCACTGAAGGAAGTGTTGGATATATACTCAAGTGTATTACCATATGTACTGTATATAATCCAGATAAATGTACATAAGTGTATAACCGTATGTATATAATCCAGATAAATGTACTCAAGTGTATAACCATATAAAGACATATTTTTGTTCATAAAAGTACCAATTAATGTTATATCAACGAATATGTTACTTTAAATCATTACTTCTCTTATGTATCACATGAAAGTGCCATCCTAACCTTGGCCTTGAGAGGCTCGCTGGCCAGGTGTCTTATCTCCGAAGGCAGAAGCCAGCATGCGTGGGTTGTACCGCCCACAGTTGTTCACAGTGAAACTCTTTGTAATTGTATGGGAAGAAAACTTCTGAAAGTATCTGTCCTGGTTGTGATAAGAAAACCGTACATACGCCTGCACTCTGTAGGAGACGGCAGTTGCACAATGCATTCATGGGAAATCTTAACTTGCGCGTGTGGACGACGACACGACTTTCAGGTGGTGAAAAAGCAAGCCACGACCCGCAGCCGCATCGCTAAGAACCTGGGCATAGCCAGGCCCAAGAATGGCTCGTCTCTGCCCTCGGTGTACCGGCCCTCGGAGCACACGCTCGGCAACATGCGTGCCGACATTGGCGCCGCCTCTCTGTCCGTCTACGGCGACCCGTACGACCTGGACCCCTTTGTCGACGGGTACGTGTCAACTTTACTACATTTATTATTAAAAAAAAACAACAACAACCCGGTTTTGGACCAGAGTGCTGTGCCGGGTAACGCGGGCGGGTACCGTCTTTGGAGCTAAATATGCATAAGGCTTATTTTTGTCAAGGGAATTAGTTAAGCTAAGATAAGTTAAGCTAAGTTAAAGGGGCACTTTGTCGCTTTGCAACCTTATCTCTATCATTAGAGATGTACATGTTACCCCCACTCCGTCATCTGACGGATCATATTGCTTCTAACCCACATGCTGCTGTATGTGGTTGTGATAATGATGATGATGATGGTGGTGGTGATGATGATGGTGGTGGTGTTGCTGGTCCAGGGTGGAGGAGGAACAGCAGCGTACCCAGGTCACGTCTCTGCTGGAGGCCAAGAGACGAGGCATCTCCCGCTCCGCTCTGCGTTCCCACCAGCCCGTCGCCCGGCCCATCACCGCCGGCCTGTCCAGGTGCCCTCTGACCCGTTGTTTCCTAAATATGATGATGATTTATAAACGCTAACAATAAGAGCACAAACATACAAAGCTAAAATATAACTCATGTCACATTTAAAAGTTGTGTGGTGGTGGTGATGGTTTGGATTTTGCAGCAACTATGCAGTTTAGAACTTCACCGCACCTATATGATCCTAAACCTACATTTTAACGGCATAGCGAGGTGTGCGTTTTAACTCTCCTGTTTTCTGGTGTGTCTTAATGCGCCCGCTATCCAACACATTCTCCTCACGTGGCGCTACAGACGGGGCGAAGCCATCCCCCGGTCCTCGCGGTGCGTTGCCGAGGCGACCCCTGTGCCAGACCTGCTGGGGAGCATCCTATCAGGACAGAGTATGCTGCTGATGGACAGCTCTGCTGTGGTGATCAACCGAGACGGCACCCTGAAGGCTGCCATGCCAGGTGGGTAACGTATAGGTCTGCTTTAGGACTGTGTTCGTTTGACCGAATAATAAAACCCCGCCGTGTGTCATTGAAACAAATAGTTGTGAAGTTGATGACTGATCTAGGACTTTGACAACCAATATGTTTTTTTGTTTTTAAACTGTTGCAATAGCATGAAGTTAAAGCGGAAGCGTCATGCTCGGCCAATAACATCATTGGTCCTATTTCCATCAATGGAGAACAGAAATCCTGTTTTAAAAAAAAAACGTTTTTCCACGGAAACAGAGTTGATGTTGCAAACCGTGATTTCTTTTTTTTTTCTTCAGAAACGCAATGCAGTACTATTATTATTATTAGAAAATAGCCGAGCGGAACCATCAGCGTGATGCTTCCTCTTTAAAGGTGGATTTCACTTTAAAACACTTCTGGGGTCATTTCCACACCTCCCCGGGCTTCTGTGTGCACCCCAGACAGTTTTTAGGTTGCTTGCTTCAATATTTAGATATTTAATAACCCCCGCCCATCCAATAGAAGCCCATTCAACATCAAACTCCACGTTAGACTCGTCGTAAACACACGCCCCTGCTTCTCATGACCTTCTAATCAATGTGTCGCCCCCTTAATCTTTGGATTAGTTATTTCATTATGTTCATATTTTACTCTGTTTAGTTGGTTTCCTTTATAAATGCTGGAGGTAGAACCAGGCCGTCTAGTGTCGAACTCGAGGATGCATGTCATTGAGCGACTTCTGATGTGGGCGAACATGGAGACATTAGGTTGGTCGTAGGAATAGTGTTGTGTTGTTTTAGGTCATGGGATTGTTGTGGCCTATCGCTACTCAGGAGAAGAGCTGGCTAGTTTGCAGGATGATTATGTGAGAGTGAAATACATAAAATGGATGGTGGCCACCCTGCTGACACGGGTGTCAAATATAAAAATATTGAAGCAAGCAACCTATAAACTGTCTGGGGTCACACAGAAGCCCGGGTCGGTGTGGAAATGACCCCAGAAGTGTTATTAAGTTAAATTCCCCTTTTAGGTACATGCATATCGACGTGTTTTGTGATCTGTGTTTCAGAGAGACCCTCTTCCCTTGTGAGCCCAGGGACCAGCTCCTCGTCCAGGCCGTCCCCCTCCTTCCCCTCCCCCCCGTCCTCCTCCTCCTCTCACAGCTCTCCGTGCTTGTCCTCACCCTCCCGGTCCCAGCCCCCTCACAGCCACCCGGCTCCACACTCACACCGGCCCGCCCCGGGTCACCCCCGCTTGCTGCCGCCGCCCCCCCAGCCCCACCCCCACAGACCGGACCCCTTCACCTCGTCGAGCCACCGAGGGACCAACGGTGTGCACCCGCCCTCCCACACTCACCCGCCCTCGCTCGCTCACCCGCCCTCCCACGCTCACCCGCACGACGCCAGGAAGGCCCCCACCAAGGCGGTCTGGGAGGACGTTTCGGGCCTTCCCAGGATACCCAAAATAAAGCGAGAGGGCAGCAGCAGTGCTGGCAGGGATGCTGGGAGCACTCACAGTAGAACCAGCAGCAGCAGTAGTAGTATCACTACTAGTAGTAGTAGTACGATTAACAATAGTAGGAATAGTAGCAGGGGTGATGGCCGTCGTAGTGACGCCGGTGGTGCCGGTGGTGCCGGTGGTGGTGGTGGTGCCGGTGCCGGTGGTGGTGGTGGTGGTGGTGGTGGTGGTAGCAGCAGCGGTGTGCCTGGGACGGGTATTCACAGTCTGGCCGGGGACAAGGGCAGGCAGCAGGGGGTGGACCAGCCCCGAGGCGGACACCAGGGACATCCCCGGAGGCAGGGCGCGCCCGAGAGAGCGGGGCCTTCGGCTGGCTTCTCCAACTCCTTCTGCCCCTCCTCCTCCTTCTCCCGCGCTCCCTCCGGCCAGCCTCCTGCCTCCTCCTCCTCCTTGTCTTCCGCCGCTCCATCATCATCATCATCCTCATCATCGTCTTCCTCCGCAGCCGTGAGCTTCCGCATCGGCGCCAGCGGGAACTCGTGGCGCTCGCGGCGGCTGAGAGGTGCGGCGGCGGCGGCAGCCCGTTCCAGGGACGGCACCCGGCAGGAAGGTTCCGGCACGGAGGACGAAGAGGGGAGGAGACGGCAGCAGCAGCAGCGGCACAACAAGAAGCTACTGGCCTCGCACACCCCACCCAAACAGGAAGTGGAGGAGGAGGTGGAGAATATCTACGACCCCTTTAACCCCACGATGTCCGACTCCAACAGCTCCGATGGCGAAGCCCGGCACAAGGCGCCGGAGAGGGACCCGTCGCCATCGCCACGGGGTGCGGTTCCCATTAAGAGTGAGGCGTCGGAGCACGAGATCGCAGAGACGGAGGCGAGGAGGAGGAGGAGAAGGAGGAGGGTGGAGGAGGAGGAGGTGCGGGGAGACGGAGGCTTACAGGATTGTTTGAAGATCAAGCGAGAACCGGAAGAGCTCGGGGCAGGTTCTGAAGTGACAGCCCGGTTCTCTAGGTCTCCGGAGGATCTAGAGAACCGGGGAATGCAGATGCTGCCGGTCAACGTGAAGATCAAGCTAGAGCCGGGGTTAACCGAGTCCGGGGAAACGTGCGCTCATCGTCCCGCCTCCACATCTGGTGGGACCGCGGCTACCAACAAGACGAAGGAACCAACAGAGGCACGGGAACAGGCCGGCCGACCCCCCGCCAACAGTATCACCGCCGGCCCGCTGAAGGCTGATCCGGTAACCTCCAGACCGTCGTCCGGCAAGGACGACCAAAACAACCAGAAGATCAAATCTGAGCCCGTCCACACTCCCTGCTCCCAGTCCACTGAAAAGGCTGCGGGTCACGGCGAGAAAACTCCCGAAGGCCCCGGGGCGCCTTCATCTCAGGGCCGTCGCTCTCGGTCCAACAGCTCCGAGACGGGCGGCCAGAGGGGGAGACGGGACCACTCCTCCTCGGGCCAAGGAGGAAGGCGGCGAGGAGGGGAGAGGGTGAGGGGCTCCAGGAGGTCCAGATCGAGGGACAGAAGGAGGCCACGCTCCTCCTCCCGGAGCTCCCAATCTGACTCTTCCTCCTCTCGTAGGAGGAAGAGGAGGCGACCCCGATCGCGCTCCAGGTAAATACTCAGCCTTGAATGCTGTTTTAGTTTTGGTTCCAGTGGGAATTAACTGCTGAACAGCCATTACTAGCTGCCATGTTTACTCCATAGTCTAATAATGTGATAACGGGGAATCATATTATTTCATTGGATTTCTCTAGTTTAAAGTTGTTGTATGGGATTATCAACAAGCTACTGTATACGATGTGTAACAAGCCTCACAAGTCTCTTTTTGCTTGACTTGCCACCTGGTAAACCAATCAACAAGAACCACACCCACCCACACACATCCAATTAACCCTTGCACAGACACAAAATACAGGCAAACCAAGAGAGACAGAGATGGATTGACTGACACAAAAACAGAACCGCACATATCGTCGGTCGCAGCACTCGCTCAACCGTAAAAACCGTAAATAAGCCAGCCATGTGTTTCTGCTACATCTTCCACAACATACCGTTTTAATTGGGTTTCTACAACATTTCCAATCACACTGAATTGATTATAATCATTCAACCGTACAGTTACAGTACAATGCCTCTCACCAGATATGATCGGGTATGTTTATGTAAGTGCTTTGTTACTTGGTACAGTCCGATGGCAAAGTTTCACTGAAGTAACTAAGGAGTCCTTTGCACTGATTTCCAGGTCTGGATCCCTCTCAAGCAGCCGTGAGCCTCCAAGCACGAAGAAGGAGAAGCGGGTCCGTGGAGACGTCCGTGGAGACGTCCGTGGAGACGTCCGAGGAGACGGTGGTCGGGATCCAAAGGACAAGAGACGGCCTCGCTCTCGCTCTAAGTCCCGCTCCAGGGAGAGGGAGCCGAGGAGAGACCAGCGATCACTGGCCAAGCCCTCGTCCTCCAGCTCCCGGGACATAGCGACGCCAGGGTCCAAGGACAAGAAGAGGAGACCGCGGTCCAGATCTCTCTCCAGGGAGCGGCGAAAAGAAGAAGAGGGGTCTTCTAAGAGCGTACACAAAGCTTCTGGCTCGGCCACTTCGTCTTCCAAGGAACCGAGGAAAGTAAAAGAGGAGAAGGAGGAACATCCTGTGACCTCTCGGAGCTCACCCCGAGACGGTGAAGACAACAAAAGGGAATCAAAGCAACACAACGTTAAGAAGGAAAGCCAAACGTCCGTCTTTGAGTTCAAGACGGAAAGTGAAGACCCCGCTTTTGATGCCAATGTTGCGATTGCAAAAGCAGACAAAGATCCACACCTGTTGAAAGAACTTAAAACTGAGAAACCGCCCGAAAGCTCGCCAAGTGTCCGGCCGATCAAGAGGGAACAAACCACGGTGGAGATGTGTTCTCAGACTGATGTGAGAAGCATGCTCCGGCCGGAGGATATTAAGAAGGAACCGCTGATGCTCATCAAAGAAGAGCCGTGCGACTTCTGGTTATCCGAGGCCGTCTTGCCAACGCCTACGTCTTCCACGCCCTCCCCGTGCCCGGCCTCGAGCGTTACCGTGGTAATGTCTCCGCCCCCGAGTATGCAAGTACCACCTCCTGCACCGGCGGAGCCCGCTCCCGCCCTCGTGAAGCAGGAGGTGGAGCCCGCTCCCGCCGTCGTGAAGCAGGAGGTGGAGCCCGCTCCCACGGTCGTGAAGCAGGAGTTGGAGCCCGCTCCCGCCGTCGTGAAGCAGGAGGTGGAGCGACCCTCCTCCTCCTCCTCCGACGAGGACTTCAGCGTGGACGCCTTGTTGGACAACCTGGGTCTGTTGAAGTCTGACGGGAAAACAGAGCAGCAGGTTGCCAGCATGGTGGTCAAGCAGGAGGTGGCGGTCGAGCAGGAGGTGGTGGTCAAGCAGGAGGTGATGGTCAAGCAGGAGGTGGCGGTCAAGCAGGAGAGGGAGGTGGACAGTGAGGTGAAGGTGGAGAGGGAGCTGAAGGTGGAGTGGGGGGCCGATGAGGTGCAAAACGAGGAGCAGCAGCCGCCCGTGCCGGCCCCTGTGGTGGTCAAATCCAAATCTCAGGTGAAACGGGTGACCTGGAACATCCAGGAGCCCGACGGACCTCAGCCGGAGAAATCTGCCAGTAGTAAGTGTGACTAAATGTCCGAGGAGAATCATTTCTTGTTTGTTTGTTTTTTTACTCCCCTGTGGATTGAACCAAAATGGGTAGAATAGTTTGTCTAGTCTGCCCAGTGTTTCACGAGTGTTTTTACATTTCGTTTCCCGCTAAAACGGCGTTGAATATGATTGACCGTTTTCCAGAGCTCGCCCTGTATAAGCTGAAGCTGAAGCAGGAAGGTGCCCGACGACCCGCCTCTTCAGCCCAAACGTCCAATCAGGTAACCCCACGCCCTCACTAACTCCCCTGGTTGTTTTGGCCCAGTTGAAAACACGGTGACATGCACCTTCTTTACATGGCCACTGGGTGTCATGTTTCTCCTAAATGTTTTTATATTTTGTTATATGATCTGATGCTCGTCGCATGACACTGGGGTGGAAACAATGAAGGCATTTCAGAACAAACGAAACCAAGTGCTTCTGGGAAATTTCACGTTTTTTTCAGCCTGTGGATAATGGAATCTCACCTGTCAAACCAGTTAATGACCATTAATAAAGGTGTGGCGACGTCACCTGTCATTATTCACACAATAACAAACAGTAAGAGATTCTAATAACATAATAGGGCTAAGATACAGTAGACACGGAGATTTTTCAATATCCATATGACGATTCAAATGAATAGAAATTGTTGTAGAAACGATGACTCTAAAGTATTTTTTAAAAGTTAAAACTATAGACTATATACAATATGGACGTAGCGTCCGTGACGTCACCCATTGGTTTACACACGACCGTTTTGAGGGTGTAGATTTGCCGTTCTACGGAGCGTCGCCATTGTTTGAGACGTCTGCCACCCGCAGCAGAAGCGATCCATATCTGGCACATTGAGGGCGGGACTTGGAATGGCCGCCTCACAGTAGTCTATGGCCAAAACTCATTAATATTCACTCCTTAATAACAACGCCGGTTCTCTGACACCACAACGCTACACAGCGGCGGGGTCTCGTAACGGCTGGCGTTCAGGTTGGCGGTCCTAGCGATGTTAACGTCTAACGGCTGGCGTTCAGGTAGGCGGTCCTAGCGATGTTAACGTCTAGTGTCCTTCAGGCTCTGGGAGAGCGGTAGTAGCCTGCTGGACACCATTCATCCCTTGTTTCATCACAGCTGTTTCACTGTTCCTGTTTTCATTCCTATTTTAAGACCAGCAGTTGCACTGTTAACTTGTATCTGTGTGTATAGATAGATAGATAGATGTTTCTTATTTAAAACTGTTATTTATTATGTTAGACAGTTGAGGATGCCTGGAATCCAAGCGTTTCACGGCCATGAATGATTCCTAGTCATTGTTGTCCAAAACGCTTATGACGAATACATTGGAAACATGACTGTGAACGTTACCCCGCTGTGTGACGCAGACCCCTGGGTCCTCCAAGCGCAGGCGGGGGCCCTCTGGTTCGGCCGGTGGGGGTCTGGCTCCGGGAGACCAGGGAGACCCGAAGGAAGGGGACCTGCCCAGAAATGATGAGGTGAACGTTGTGATGTGGATATCCATATCCCAAATAGTGCTTCTGTTTACATCATCTGTCTCGTCACTTACAAGGCACCGTGTGGTAAACTACTATGCATCGTGTGAATTAATCTGCAGTATCTGAAGAAGCTGCACATGCAGGAGCGTGCGATAGAAGAGGTGAAGCTGGCCATCAAGCCGTACTACCAGAGGAGAGACATCACCAAGGATGAGTACAAGGACATCGTTCGCAAGGCCGTTCAGAAGGTGGGCTCGGTTCTTCTTCCTGGGGACGGGCGTCACGACTCCTCCATGTGTTTAAATATCTCTTATTTATGTCAACTTATGAAGCGAACACTGCTAACTGAAGCCCGGTTACGATGACTTAAGTTCAATAAATACATTTTTTTAATGTAGTTTTGCGTCGAGTGACTCGACTGTGTAAATCAGGTCTAGTGCCCATCCCTACTTCTCGCTCCTGAGTCTTTGCGTCGCCTGCGTTTGTTCACGTGTTTCCCCGTCGCTCGCCAGGTGTGCCACAGCAAAAGCGGTGCGATCAACCCGGTGAAGGTGGCCAACCTGGTGAAGGCGTACGTCGACAAATACAAACACATGAGGAAACACCAGAAGCCCGACGACGCGGGCGACGCCCACAACGCCGAAGACGCCAAAGACTCGGACAGTCCGTGAGCGAGCCTCCCGGCGGGCGGCCTGTAGGAGCCGGTGGGGTTACCCCGGATCTCCGCAGTGCCCTCGGGTCTCTGGCGTCTTCGTTTGTGTTGATATTAAACTGCCAAACGCCCTCTCTGTGTTCAGCGAGCCATGAAGACGGAGGTGAAGCGGTCCGTGTCTTAAAGAGACATCACGGCCATCTCACTGACTGTTAACAATGTTTCTGTGCCCCTCCCCCTCCGGAGAAAGTCTATCAGTTTGTTATGCATTTTATTTAATTTTTTTGTGGAAAAACTACAAGAGCAATGAACCAATTTTAGATTAGTTTATGTATGATATTGATTTGATAGATTTAGCTATATGCTCCTTCCTGTTTGGCTTCTGGATTGATAAAGGTGCACCCGTCTCGCTGGCCAATGAGAAGAGGAACAGCAGCCAAGAAACATTGATAAGCATACTGATCGTTATTAGCACATACATTACATATGTGTTAATCATTGTTATTATTAGTCCCACATTTCATGAGAGAACACAGACATGATGAGAACTGTGTTTGGTTTATATGCAACTTATACCTGGTATCTTGGTAAAGCTTTGTTGTTTCCGGACCTGACAGTTGTTGTTATGACGACTATATGGGTTAGTCATTATGCCGAGGTAAGAAACTGGTTTGGAATTCCAGTTAAATTAAATCAATATTTGTTTGCTATCATCGAGATAGGATATTAAAGCTGACGGTTTGATGTCCAGTCTTGGCATAATAAAGGATAATAAAATAGAATGACTTATGCATGCTGTTTAAGGGCTTCCGGAGAAGTCAGCTGCTCTCTCGTCCGCCTACTGTTGTGTTGTGATTTTCGCTGTGTGTGATAGGAGGAGGGAATCATGACAACCCATTCAGATGTAGACCCTAAGTGAATCGATAATTCATCAAAACGACTAAACACATTTGTTGTACAATGTACTGTTCAATGTGTGACACTAGCTCGCTGCCAACACCTATTTTTGCAGATCAAAGTTCACCGGTGGTAGGAAACGCCCTTATACAAAGTCTAGAAAGCCGCTGTCTGAAGTAGGAACTAGGATTACGTAAATTCACTTGAGAGCTCTCACTTCCGTAGGTCTGAGCCACCTGTTTTTCTGTTATGATTTTCCCATCTGAACTGCCTTCAATGATGTCATTTGTTCGTAGATTCCCTGGACTGTAGGGTTGTCCAGGGGTTTACCCGGGTTTGGTCTGGCTCACCCTAACTGACACCCGATTGGGCTGAACACACAACAATGTGAAAAATGGTGCCTGCCTTCAGTTTTAAACTAATGTCAGATATGGCAGATGATTGAGAGAGTTCACTAATTATTAGATGGCAGAGACGAAAGTATGATTAAATTCTTATTTGCAGATGTTTTGTCCTGTAAACTGGAACTCACGCTCCTGTGATCTGCGGCTGTTTCCAGGCAGATTCGGGATTGAAACTCAGGTTTCATTATTTGTAAATATTGGTTGTTTTTTTCTGGGAATAGTGATTTAATAAAAATACAAAATAAATAGTTATGGCTGGCCTACTGTATATTTTGTTATCGATTTTGTGATACATACTAGAAAATAATATTCAAATACTATAGCTTCATTACTACACAATAAGAACGATATATCTATACATATCTATCTAAAAATACCAAGTGTATACCGGTTTATACAATTTGGAAATGAAGCTCCAACAAGTGAGTCGGCCTGAAAGCAAGATTCCAATTCATTGAGCAGTTCAAGAGTGAGACATGTGGTTAGATGTTCTGCCTACTCTGCACAGTCACCGCCTCTGCACAGTCACCGCCTTACTGGTTTGTGGTTTGTAGATGTGTGTGTGTGTGTGTGTGTGTGTGCGCGTGTGCGAGGACGTGTGCACTGTGAGTGTTTGTGTGCTGTGAGTATGTGTGTACATGTCGCAATAATCTTTGAGTTGTCTCAAAGAATGTTTCCAAAACACCGAGACTGGAGATATCTTGTCCCTGGGCTCATGAGAGAGAAAGTCTTTATCTAATCACACACACTTTGTATGGTATCTGTAAGTAAACAACGTGAATATGAAAGTAAACAAGGTTTTTAATTATAAATAAAAAACTCCAAGCTCATTAAACCATATAATTCCCACTGTATTTTGAATGGCACTCCTATAAGTATTTATGGTTTATTTGATAGGGACAGATACAGTACATAGACCGAGTGAGAACAGCTACCCGGTGCAAGTATCGTGTTTATAGCGGATGCTAATTTGCAATTTGTGAAGTAAATGTCCTTGTTTCTGACCCACAGTTAAGGAAAAAAAAAAGAACAGATCAAAGGATTTATTTACAAATGGATCATCACAAAAGGATTGTGCATTGCATTGCATGACAAAACAAATTGCTCAACCACGGAATGCTTTTACATGTATTACGGTAAAAAGTAACTCGCTTTTACAGCAAGCTAACGAGAACGGACAGATAGAAATAATCACGACAGGTTTGATGGTGAGAATAGAAGTGCGACAGTGAAATTGCATAGACATTTAAATTGTGATCATTCTGCAACAACCCCCCCCCCCCCACATATGTAAACATACAACAGTGACTGAAAGTTACTGTAAGAGAAACCTTCTGGCCCTCTACATACCAGTGTACATCCCTACGTCCCCCCGTACACCCAGACCAACATTAGAGATGTGGTCTAGAAGTGTCCCGCAGGGTGAGGCGCTACTTGAGACGTGGGCAGACCAAACGCAGAGCTGATGAGGTCGTAGAGGTTGTCGTGGGAGATCTGCAGACTGATGTTGGAGCTGTGGAGAGACGACGCCCCCTCCATGTGGGCCATCTCGTGGAAGTAACGACATATCAGAGGAACCACCTGCCGGGAGGAAGGAACACAGCTCAGGGAACGTCTTTCCTAAAGCTCTCCGTCACCATGTGACGGAGACACCGTTACGTCTTTCCTAAAGCTCCGTCACCATGTGGGACAGCTGAGGCTGAGCTGAGTTGCTTCTGTGTTACAAAAGACGATCTGGGCCAGTCGCAACCTTCAGACTTCGTAGCCAATCACATTTGTTACAGCCAGAATATGTAAACAAACAGGTTTGGTCCAGAAAAGGCTTCATGGGCATATGTCTAATGTATTCCAAAGAATCCCTAAAACACTTCCTGTTAGGATACGCTGATGTAATCCTGCATCCCCGAGACGACTTGGCTGATTAAGCTTCTTGTCTAGCAGCTCAAGCAATTCAAACAGCGGGTAAAATGGCGGTCAAGGGAAATGTGGAGATTTAGGCAGTGTGCGAGTGCGAGTCCAGTCACTAACAGACGGGATGTTGAAAGGTAGCCAAGGTCTGGAGTACTGCGGTAGAACGTCTGACTGAGGAGGCTAGCGATAGCCTCCAGTGCAGATGACTAAGTCTCGTGTTGTCATTATTCATCCATGTTTGTCTCTGAGGTGTCAAACCACATCGATTGATCAAAAGCAAAGAGGTCTTAGATAATTGAACTAGATTTACGACGTGTGTGGACGTGTGTGTGCATCATCTTGCGTGTGGCGGTAGAGTAAAGCAGAATCAGTCATCTGGCTGTTGATGTGTTGGGACATTATGAACAGTTACATTTAGACCGGAGCATGTGGATCAGGTTAGGCTGAGGATCAGGTTAGGCTGAGGATCACTGAGGATCAGGTTAGGCTGAGGATCAGGTTAGACTGAGGATCAGGTTAGGCTGAGGATCAGGTTAGACTGAGGATCAGGTGAGGATCAGGTTAGGCTGAGGATCACTGAGGATCAGGTTAGACTGAGGATCAGGTTAGACTGAGGATCAGGTTAGGCTGAGGATCAGGTTAGGCTGAGGATCAGGTGGATCAGGTTAGGCTGAGGATCAGGTCTAAATGAAGGGACTAACCCTGTGGTTGTTTTTTAATGGGGGCTGACGTTGCTTATTTTTCTCACGGGATTTGGAAAGAGTTAATGTTATGAACTTCTTGTTTTAAGATCTCTAGATCGTCTGAAGAGAACTCTCTGAATAAGGTTTCACACACACACACACACACACACACACACACATATAAATATATATATACATACATACATATTTATTTATTTATGATATATTTTTTTTACCTTGACTACGATGAGCTTTTTCTCCAGCGGTTTTCCATCTGGGAACTTCTCTCCGAAGCACATGTTGACCACATACTCCGGAGATCCCCTCTTGTGCTCCTTAAACTCCTTGAGTTCTGAAACAGAGAAAACCTCAGTTAGCTGAGCCAGCCGGGGTACAATACCATCCTCAGGGCACTGGGTTCGATCCCCAATGTCCGCACGGCTACCTGGCTGCGGAGTGTGTGTGTGGTCACCTGGCCCGAGTCAGGCTGGGTGGGGCTGCACACCTGTGGTGCAAGGTCCACTGGTTAAACCAGCCATCACCACACACACACACACACACTCAGGAATAGGGATGGTAACAATACTACTACTCGTATCGATACCGCTTATCGACCCAGTAGCCTACTACTACTCACCGCAAGTCGCTTCGGTTTAAAAGCGTCTGCTAAATAACGAGACGGTAGACACCTCACCTTTAACATACTTCTCAAAGCTAAGCAGCTCCATCACGGTGTTCTGCGGCAACTTCTGTGGGTTGGGGTCGGCCTGGCTGGGGTCGGCCGTGCTGGCGAACACATGGCAGCGGTCCTGCCGGCAGGCGTACAGCCCGCTCTCCCGCACCTCCAGCAGCAGGCCTCGCTGGATGCTGTTGAGGATGCAGTTGGTGTACTCGATCTGGACGGGGAGGCACGGAGGGCGGACGTGAGAGTCATGCCAAACCTGGGAAGGCTGGGGGGGAGTCGCATAGGAAATGTGTGCGTGTGTGTGTGTGCGCGTGTGCGTGTGCGTGTGTGTGTGTGGAGGGGACGGGATGGCTCTAGTTGAGTTGATGACTTAAGCAATGTATCACCATTCAACCGAACAGGCAGCTCTTCAACACACACACACACACACACACACACACTTAAAACAGGATTTGCACCGTAAATCATGGTTCATCTTTCACAACACGGATGTGAACAACACACAAGCAGGCACAGGTGACGTGACGGTTGTCCAACCTGTTTGCGGTCCAGCAGAGTGTGTGTGGTGGGGAAGCAGAGGGGCTGGGCCTGCAGCTCCGTGGCCTCGTGGCCGTAGTGCAGCTGGATACAGGCGGAGGACACCTGGGTCTTCAGCATCTCCACCCTCCTGTAGTGGACCGAGATCTCCAGGTCATAGATGGACGGCAGGGGGAAGCCGAGCACCGACGTCGGATTGGCTGGGGAGAAAATACACAAATACTTTATATTTTTTATTATATTCCAAAATCCAGTAGAGCTGAACAGCACGGTTTCTCCATCTTTCATAAGTACAACACAATGATGTAATCACAAAGGTATAAACATTAAACTAATCACAATACATGTATACACACAATATACACAGCAATGAGTCACACCATGCTAGTCATCCAGGAGTCTAATAGTCTCGTCTAATACAGGACCCCAGATTCTGTCAAACAAGCCCGTTTCACCAATGTTGGAAAACCTTCACCTTTCCAAATGCAATATATTAGCCCTCTCTCTTATCCACATTTCACACGTTGGGGCAGAATCCACCTTTCACATCTGTAAACCAGTACAGGAAGTTGTCATGGCAGTTGTATTTTGAGGGCTTCACCGGGTACAGTATACACCCCCCCCACCCTAACAGTGTAGCAGACTCTACTGTAGTTTCCTCTTGTGAGAGTTCACAATGTTCAAAACGGAAGTGCTTAAAACCAGGAAATCAAATTCAGGTGACTGAAGTTCCCCTTCTTTGGGGACAAGCCTCGCTGCATTCGCGGCGTCCAATGGGGCCCTAACCTCTCTCATGGATGCAGAAACAACTCCCGAACTCCAGAGGGAAGAGACCGTGAGAAGTAACACAGAAGAGGGATCCCTCCTTCCAGGCACAGTTAGGAGTACAACAGGTGCCACGGGCAGAGTTTAATCACAGCAAGCGCTGAAGGACACACACACTTACACTTTGTGTTTTCCAGTATAGCATAAGGCATACAGAAATGTTAAAATCATGAAGTATATCTTATGAATACCATTGTAGTACGGCTGCGGTTGGGTCTGCATCGCGGGTACCGACTCTACCGCTGCCTGCTGCTCCGATGGGTACACGCCTGGCACCATCGGGTTCTGCTGGGCGTAGTTCTCCACCCACTGCTCCTCTTCTGGCGGACACATCGTCACAGCATGTAGATGAGTTGTGAGATCGTCTACAGTACAGTAATAATGATAATATTACTACTGCTACTACTACTACTACTAGTACTACTACTAGTACTACTACTACTGCTACTACTACTAGTACTACTACTACTAGTACTACTACTAATTGTACTACTACTAGTACTACTAGTACTACTACTACTACGAAAAATCATAACCATCATAACACTGTTGTGGTGTCCTCCAAGTACTCAAATCTACATCCCTCTCCACATGCGTAAGATATTATTCAGTGACATCATTGTTCTCCACAGGTTGGAAGACTGTAGCTACCTGTGTGATCCAGTACATTCAAGGTCATGAGTTGGTCCAGGAGATTCTGTTGTGAGGAGAAAGGCGGGGGGAGTTAGTTCTTTAGGACACACTGTTGTCGTCCTGTATAGCAGACTTTAGTCCACTATACAAATATTAAGCGCTTTTCTGACCTGTGATCACTCAGAGTGCTCTACAACGTGCCTCACATTCACACACACATTCACACACACATTCACATACACACACATTCACACACACACACATTCACACACACACACACACACACACACATTCACACACACACACACACACACATTCATACACACATTCACACACACATTCACACACACACATTCATACACACATTCACACACACATTCACACACACATTCATACACACATTCACACACACACACACACACACGGAAACACACACACACGGAAACACACACAGACTTACTCATGGAGCTCTGTCCACTCAGGGAGCTCCGGAGGCTCTCCACAGACCCCCCCGGCTTCAGCTTGGTCTTCCCTGGGGAGCCAGGGTCCCTGTGGGGGGACTGGGG
>OOFB01025193.1:0-18638 GCA_900323305.1 Trachyrincus murrayi
CTATAATTCTTACTGTAATAGTTAGATAGATAAGAAAGAACAGGGAAGCTGTGTTTCCCTAAGACAATACTGTATACTGTATTGGCACACTGTAAGCCCATCTCTCTCTCTCTCTCTCTCTCTCTCTCTCGCTCTCTCTCGCTCTTCCGCTTGTGGGCTGTGGTAATGCTTTTTGGCTGGTGCTATTCAAAGTGTGCACGCTATCAAGGCACACAGACGTCTGACCATAAACACGTCCACATGGCCCACATCCCCTGTCTCGTATGCGCTGCACTCTTGTTCACAGTCTCGCCCGGCGGTAGGTCTTCCTTCCTCAACCTCCACTGTATTTAGTTTATCTAATCTATTTAAGATGTTTTAGCATGACAGTTTCCTTCATTTTCTATGACATGTATACATATATGACGAATTAATCTTTAAAAACGGCATTATGTGTTTTCGTGTCAGCGTATTCTGTGAAGACGATTATAACAGGCTTGCTCATTTTCTGTTTGGCTTTGTCGTCTTAGATGCCAATAGTAAAAGATGTCAGACGCTAAAAATCGTGAAAAAAGTCGGCGACAATGTGGAGATTCCGACATGCTCATCAGAAGAGATCACCAACGCATATTGGAGATACAATGGCACAAAAATAATTGAGGATTTCGTTGTCAATCAAGATTCACCATTTAAAGGGAGAGTCAGCATGAGTAACACAACTTTAAATTTAATCCTCTCTGGTTTAACTCTGCAAGACTCTGGGAAATTTGGAATTTTCCCGTCAATAAGAAACACACAAAGTAAAACCATCTTCTTCATCCTGAAAGTTTACGGTAAAGTACAAACCAGTAGGGCTGAATTATAAGTAAGAGTTGTGCAATGTGACTGCCTATACAAGGTGTTGGCCCAACCTAGCACTGGAGCATGCACAGATGAATGTCGATTGTCCAATCACATGGCCGAATGACCTTGCAGCGCGTTGAAGGGGTAGGACAAAAGTTGAACTTCAGTTAACTTTATACAAATGAGCGCGTAGTGTGGCTCGTTCAGCCATGTGATTGGACAATCGACATTCAGTGAGTACTGGCGGACTCCATTTCCTGGGTTTAAGCACTTATAAGGCGATGTTTGAGAAATCACGCCTGGTGGGTCTGGGCCCTTAGGCAGTCTTGACATTTTTGTGTACAAATCTTGTTCCCTAGTGCACAACTTTATACCCATAATGCACCGTAAAATAAGTGTTACTGATGCACACATATTTCCGCACTATATCCCATGATGCTCGTTTATGCTACCAATAAACACGTCACGGCGATAGATTAGTGTCCGATTTCCCCCTTAACCTGTTCCCTAAATAGTGTACTATATAGTGTTCACTTTGGAAACGCGAATGAGGGATACGTGTTAATGAGCAATTCTGTTTTCTGTTTATCCTTTTTTTCTATTCACCAGTTTCAACCCAATCATTACAGAGTCTCAAATGTCCCTGTCTTTCAGAGACCATAACTAACGTCAAAGTACGGAAAATCAATTCCACATGGAGTTCCAACACATGTGCAACTTGGCTCGAGTGCACCGCTTCGCATTCTGACAGTGGCGATAGCAGAAACTACACCTGGGCCACCGGGAATGGAACCTACACGGGTGCTACATTGAAATACTCGTCCCAAGAGGTGGAGACTGTCAAGTGCACCGTTTCCAATCCCGTCAGTGCGGAATCTGCATCAATACAGGTGGAGTGCAGCAACAGCACGCATTCTGCAGGTATGTAGAATTAAAAGTAGGCCTAGTAGTGTCTTTAGAGTTGAATGCAACAGTGGTTGACCTGCATCCTTAGGTTACATAAACTGCTGTGTGTAGATGATGCAGATTTAGAGTAGATGTCCAGATAGAATAAATGGGAACATTCTTATACAAAGCATTTTTCGAAAGATTTGTGATGGATAGTGTGGACCCTGAATTTATCCAGAAAATGTCTTGTTTTGGCGTCTTCAAATATGACAAATGAAAAGAAAATGAATATTGCATTGTTAATAATTCTACCAAAATATAATATCCATAAATCTAAATATAAATCGCGTTTTGAAATTGACACCAAACAATACATCAGCACCATTACTGATTCCACCATTACTTCCAACAAGAAAGCGTTTAATATACATGGAACTTGTCTTCATTCCTTTATACACTTCATACTCCTGTGCATGGGCCTAGGACCTAGGCCCATGCCCATCAAAAAGACCTAGGCCCTAGGTCTATCTCATGTCAATAGGTCTACTATTTTTTTTTTTTTTTTAATTTAATTGAAAGGGGAAGTGAAACTGAACTTTCGATACAGCTTTTAATCTATAATGTCAGTTAACATTATGCCTACAATAAGACGCTCGAGTTATTTTATTTAGGAGGTTCATCGAATGTAGGCTACAGGGGTGCTGCTGGTTAACCTTTGAACCCAACCCACCTTAGAACATGAACATGACACGTGCATGTCCAGCCCACATAAACCGGTCATGTTCACATTGTTACTTTCAAAAATACCGCTTCTTACAGGGGAATTTCACTTTAAAACACTTTCACACCTATATTTTAATTTTCACACCTACCCAGGCTTTTGTGTGCACCCCAGACAAGAAACCTTCTAGGTTACATAAATATTTGATAAGCTTGTGAGCAAACCCCCCCGCCCTCATCCAATAGAAGCCCATTCAACATCAAACAAGTTAGACTCATTGTAAACACACGTCCCTGCCTCTCATGACTGATATTGTCCTTTCAATGAGTTATTTCATTATGTTCATATTTTACACTGTTTTGTTGGTTTCCTTTACAACTGCAGGAAGTAGAACCAGGCAGTTTAGTGTCTAACTCGAGGATGCATATCACAATAACACTGTCTATTATTGTTAGGTAACCCTATAACAACAGCCAGCAAGCTGTCTAACTGTTACCGTCAACATCCTATGTATCACAGACAGACGCGATCGCGTTAGCCAGCCCGCTTAGTACCTACCTCGAGCGGTTCGACCAAGGATGGAAAAACAGTGGGTAGGCCTACAGCTCCAGGCTTCAGATGGTCGCCTTGGTAGTCGGTGGTAGGCCTACAGCTCCAGGCTTCAGACGGTCCTTGGTAGTCGGTGGTAGGCCTACAGCTCCAGGCTTCAGACGGTCGCCTTGGTAGTCGGTGGTAGGCCTACAGCTCCAGGCTTCAGACGGTCCTTGGTAGTCGGTGGTAGGCCTACAGCTCCAGGCTTCAGATGGTTGCCTTGGTAGTCGGTGGTAGGCCTACAGCTCCAGGCTTCAGACGGTTGCCTTGCCCTGCCTTGGCTTTCAAGGCAAGTCTTAACAGGGGCATTATAACAACCGGGTTCAATGCACCTGATTATTACACCGATATCGCATCAAACAAAAGCCAGCAGACGTTAGTTTGTTGGATTTTGACGCTAATGTTTTGCTTCGCTTCTTCCTGATTTTGCCGCGAAACGAAATGTAAGAAGAAAAAGCCGGTAACCGTACTACTACTATGTAGACTTGGGAAAAAAATAGATCTTTGTTTCTAACTTTAGACATTAAAAATTAAATAACTCATCGAAAAATGAAGGTCAACAAATTCATTAGGACAGTATCAGTCATGAGAAGCAGGGACGTGTGTTTACAATAATTATAGTTATTTATAATAACAAAAACAGTGTAACGTGGAGTTTGATGTTGAATGGGCTTCTATTGGATGTGGGGGGGGGGTTTGCTCACATGGTTATCAAATATCTAAATATTGAAGCAAGCAACATAAAAACGATCTGGGCTGCACACAAAAGCCTGGGTACAGTAGGTGTGGAAACCTACTGACGTGTAGGTGTGGAAACCCCTGACGTGTTTTAAAGTGAAATTCCCCTTTAAATGTGTACTATGTGTGCTATGCTGTGGTGGTGAAAAGTGTGAACATGATATGTGTTCACACTCTAATGGGTTAGTGGGTTGTAGCCGCTCGAGTTTAAATGCATAGGCCTATTTATCCACTGCTTTACTTTTTTATTTTCAGTGACATGAGAGAAATGGCGACAATCGGTGCTGGTAATAAATAACCAGTTTTCTCATTAATACAGGTTTTTTCAACCCCACAGGTGGAAGCGAGCATCAGGGCCCTACACTGTTTTGGATCTTGGCTGGGCTGGGTGTAGGCGTCCTGTTATTGGTCTCGGTTTTGGTCTGTCATTTGAAACGGAGAAAAGCAGGTGGGACATGGTAGCCTGAATAATATTTGAAGGAACAAAATATAAAGGTGACAGGAAGATGAGATGTTTGGTTAAGATTAATTAGGTATTAGGTATTTTACCCTCTAATTGTTTATATTATCTGTTCATATAATCTGTTTATCATGGTCTTGTTTTAAGTGACCGAGGGTGTCTTTAATTTAACAGCTTTTAGGGCTATTTCTATATAATCTATGATTTTAGGGATATTTAAATCCAACCTACCAACCTGGATGTGTTTGCATTGTGCTTGTATTTAGGGTTAGACTTACCACTAACCATAAATGTCGAAATCGATCAAATGTTGTACACTATTCTGCAGCACCAGAAGCTATGGACAGATTATATGACACCATTGAAACTGTCCCCATGAAAGATGTAAGTATGGCCGACTTTGTTCAAGGACACATAGGGCCTATTGTTTAGGGACATTCATTAATATTTTAGCAGAATTACATTTGTGTGTGTGTGTGTTTATTTTACGTTTATTTTACCAGGAGAGCCTTTTGAGATTAAAATCTCTTTTAAAAGTGTCTTCACATGATAAGACAGCACAGCAAGTCACATAAGTGTCCACAGACAACAAATAACACATTTCAGTATAAACAGATGAGGGGGAAAAAATTATCGGATTCATAGATACACCAGGAAAGTCAGAACTAAAAACATTTACTGTGTGTGTGTGTGTACACATTTTCAAGACCACATCAAATGATGAGCCAGCACTCTATGAAACGGTCAACAACAGAGGCGTGAGGCCCCCATCACAGAAGGTGATTTTTTCTTAAGAACAAGGTAATTGTGATAGCTATCGCTGTTGTGAAATGGCTTGCAAAGTCATATATATCATAATACTTTTGACATTGACTTAAAGGAACAATACCAATGTCATTTGAACTAGTCATCATTCATGGAGAATCCTCTGTCTTGAGATAAGGCAAGGCGTGCATTGTCTTAGTGGTACAGATTTCACATTGCCAGGGAGCACAAAGGAAGAGGTATAAAAAATATAATTTATTCTGAAATTACAACTTCTGAAATTAAAACATCATCCACAGTAAAACGCATCAACCCAAAATGCCTAAGCAGTTTAAAGATTGATGAAAACGAGTAACTAAACCTCTTCTCTCCCCCCCAACAGAGCCCTCAAACCATCTATTACACCGTTCAGCAAAGCCGCATTATAGACCCTTCTTCTTAACAGACCTGCTGCTGGTTAAAAGGTTGTTTCCTGGTGCAGAAGACTAAAGCCAAATGCAATTACAATGTCTAAACGTTTTTTTGGGGGGCCATCTGCGTGTACCAATTATTAATGATTACTTTTGTCTATACCAACTACCCATTGTCGATAAGATTATAATTTGAAAAGGAGTATTTGTAAATGGTGGAAAACATCCCCCACAAATAACATTTGTGTGAGTTTTCAAACTGTCAATATAATTTGCCTGCTGACAAAAAAATGTATCCAGCAATATGGCATAAACGGTTAACATTTTAAGCATTTAAGTGACTTTATAAATATGTACTTATGCTCACACTTAAGCTTGTTGAAGCTTGTTAAAATTGTTGGAATACATTGTGGCAGTTTGATAAAACACGAAAAATATTTTTGAACAAACCTTTTTACCACTGGGTTTCAGACCATGAGATGAAAATAAGGTCACACAAGTAAACAAATTAAGGAACCCATGAGAGCCAGCCTTGGCCAACCAAAACACAGAATCCCTGACATGCTCCACAACGTACCATCTTGAAGAAACGCATCACAAGAGTCAAATACAAAATTACTAAACTATTATCATATACAAGCATACAAAAGTCTGTAGAAAAGTCTGTAGAACAATAAAACAAATGCACACAGGCACAACAATCTTGTAATATAGTACCGGAAAACAAACCAACAGCATGCAGGGTAAATCGCATCACTACTGTACATACAGTACAAGACACTCCACAGATCAAATCAACAAACAATTTCAAGCAAAGGGTTTAAATAAAAACACACGTTACTTAAGATACATCTTAACTAAGTCAACATAAATGATAATGTCGCTTTTTCCTGAGTAGGGTCAATAAAATGTTAGCTCTACGTCTATGTACGTAGTGCCATAAATACAGAGAGCACTGAGTGGTGTTAATCAATAAGCAAATGGAGAGGGGAGACAGACAGACCAGACTCCAGGCCCAACTAGCTACACCGTTCTGTGAGTCATACACGGATGGTTGAATACATATGAGAGGAGAACTCACAGTTTGTTTGACGGACATAATTTACCTGAAAAAGAGAAAGGAATAGAAGAGTGATTTTGAATGCTATTATCATTAGCATTAGCTGTTGGTGTAATTTATAAAAAGGTTCAAACTTACCGGTGAGATATTGACAAGCAGCTTTAACTTTATCTGTGATAACAGAAGATAACAAAAGTTTAACAATGACATTATTTTGGTCTTACAAAAAAGCACTTCCTCAAGTATACAGGAATTGTATTTGTGTTCCCTTAGTTACGTTTTGAGCACATACACATTTCCTCATTTCGTAAAGCATTCGAGGTCACATGATGGTCTTGGGATGAGGGAGTTCACGCTTAAACTCATTACTCAGCTGGCAGAACAAAGTTTGTACACAATGTGTTGCTACACAACAAGTTAAAGACACAACTTCATCTTTAGATACCTCTTTTTGTTTTGATTGTATTTTAAAGGGCTCCTATTTCACCACCAGTTGGGATGTTGATTGTGGGAGTGTCCATCCAGATGTATGATAGATGGATTAACCTACCAGCACACCCACCTACCTACCCGGGGGACAGTATCAACCGCAAGGCTGATACACCCCCACGTGTGATGTTACTAGAGGGTAGATTTTTAAATGGCTTGTAATAGTTAATCTGCAGCCTGTTGCACCTAACGTATGTCTGATCCTAAGTTCAAGTGTAAAGTTCCCACTAAATCCTACATTGTAACAAGCTAATTAGTTTGAAACTAAAGTTGCATCTTTCGTCAGTTGCAGTTACTTAAGATACATCTTAACGTAAATGATAATGTTGTCGCTTTTAGTGACGTTTTCCTGAGTCGGGCCAATAAAATGTTAGCTCTACGCCTACGTAGGTAGTGCCATAAACACAGAATGAGAGCATTGAGTGGTATTAATCAATAAGCAAATGGAGACGCTATGAATAAATAAGACTCGAAATGAAACCCGATTAGTCTTCTCAAATATTATTACAACCATTTGGACATATCCACTCAGAGAAAACAATAACTGGCCGCCTTATTACTTTATTTGTCATCTTTTTTTTTTCTTTTTCTATCTTTTAAATGTATGTGTCATGTCAACCTTTGGTAAGAGAGAGGTTACACCTAAATAGGGGAAGGAGAAGTAAACTTTAGGTGATATCTAACTAGGTCGTAACTAAGTTCGTGCAACCCGAATATGTCAAGACATTGCGCAACTCTTGTTTTACGTTCAAACTAGCGCACGTTTGAACTTACATTAGACAGGTGCATCAAGGTGGTAAAATAGGGGGCCTTTAGTAAATCCATTGCTTTTCCCAGATTACTAATATTGTCTAATATTGAAAGTGTGCCGTTAGGCCGGCTTGCACATTCAGATCCATTCACTGCTGAAATATTGTATTTATTTGTTATTTAAACTAAGTTATAACTTCCACAACAAACCGTCCCATATGGTCTTTTGTCTTCACACTCACCTCTGAAGATATAAAGTATCATCGCAAATATAATACCAAGGAAGGACCCCAGGAGAACACCATGACCAAAGTTTGACGTCTTAGAGGGCTCTTGGATTTGATCTATGGATCACAAATGGGGGTGAGAAAGAAGCTGAGTTTGGAGAACTAGGCCGCATCCCTCCCTCGTGAGTTGTAATTCATCACTTCTGGTTTCTGAACTACGCCCAGAGCCATCAGTGTCTTCGCTGTGTCTCCATTTTACAGATACCTAAAACAAGATATATATAAGAAACCTGTGGTAATAAGAAACACAGCAGGTTTTTCAAATGTTTCGTTAGCATGCCAGCACACCGGCCATCGATACCAAAGTTAGCCACTAGGAAATGTGCTCGCAGTAGCCAAGAGGAGCAAGCGTAGGGGGCCTCGGGACGACCTTACCATGACACATGACGGCCAGAGTATCGGTGGTGGACTCCAGCTCGCTGGTGGTGTTGCAGGTGAAGCGGACCTCGTGGTCGGGTCCCATGGAGGCGAAGAGGAAGGCTAGATGAGTGTTACTTTCGTTGAAGCTCTTGGCCATGGTCCAGTAGGTTGCGGGAGACTCGGCGCTCCAAGTGAAGTTCACGTACGCCGAGCGTGGCGAGGAGCACTTGAGGGCGGCGAAGCAGCTTCCGTTCTCCAGGCCCCTGAAGACCGCGGTGACCCTGGGCCGTGCAAGGCGTTCTGTACAGGTGTGGGGGGGGGGGACGATGATGATGTGTTATGAATTATACAGAATGCCCGTTAGGAAAAATGTGTGGATTTTGGTCTTGACACCCCATCCGTCCAACACAACCTCAAATGAACGACATCTATATGTGTATATAACATCAGTTATAATGTTTACTATGTAGTCATTTAGCTTTTATCCAACAGGAAGATACAGGTAATTTAGGACCAGGTAGGGGTTAGCCATCTTGCTCAAGGGTGCCTACGACATTGGGGACCAAACCCAGTAAATTGTAAATACAGTGAAGTTAAATACAACCACTCTTTACTTGCAACACTGAGGTCCACCTTGTGGATGTGTTCTTTATGTCCTTGGAAACGCACTTCCACAACATACTGCATGGCGTCCGCTTCGATCAGATTATTGATCGTCAGGTCACCTGACGATCGGAAAAAACAAAAAACAAACAAACAACAAGCAAACACAACATCAAGGTGGTGGATGAAGACACGCGTCTGTTACAATAAAACAATGTAAAAAGGATGTGACTTTAACATATAATAATATAAGCCACTTGGTGGACGCGTCTCACAGCCCCATGAGTGCATACATTCTTAACAGGGGTGGCCCCTAGTGAGAATCAAACCCCTAACCCTAGGAGGGTTAATCCCATGCTCTACCATTTGAGATATATACATGTGCTAGACAGGACCATATATATATATATATATATATATATGAAATAGTATCAACCGCTTGTGTTGGTGTAGGTACCTGACAAGGTGTCCAGATGGAGCCTTCCCCTGTACAGCCAGAAGTGGTCCGTCTTGGTTTCCCTGAGTTGGTAGGTCGCGATCCAAGTGTCGTTGGACAGTATGTACCATTTGATAGAGAAAATGTTCCGCGAGGTCACATCTGCGGCGGAGGACAGGGTCACGTTTTCGCCGAGGAAGCCGAGGGCCTGCTGGTTGGATTCCACCACTAGAAGAACAAGCCACAACATCAATGGTGTCCGTAGCTCTTTACCTGCTCGCATGTATAGGCCCTGTACACACTGGTGTTTTTAAAAGGGATTTTACTTTCACTTATCCAGGTTGAACACATTGAGATGAAAAATCTCTTTTTCAAGGCACATACAACACGTGGTGAAACTCAACATTTGGGTGGAAATAATTCCTATGATTATTATTAAGTTCCTTGATTATCTGTAGGCCTATATGTCTCCAGTGCTTTGGATGGAAGTCTCTCCCCCTAAACCACTGACTAAAGAAGGAATTGTATATCATTAAAATATCTGTTCGCGATTTACTTTTCGTTGCATTCTTTGCAGAAAACCCAGCTTACAGTGCAGATTCACAGCTATAAATTCAATTGTTGCTTGCAGTGGAGGAAGCGGAGATTTCCATTTCCATTTACGTATGGAGAATTTTGACGCGTTGCGTCGCGGCGATGTCTCGCAGAAAATACATGAAAAGTATAATTTGCTCAGAGTCCGGAGACAGTTGTGGTTCGGTCCGCATCCGGACCGGAGTCCGGGGTTTGAGGACCCCTGGTGTAGATGTTACTCGAAACATGATTCTCGGGGGACAGACAAAGCGATGACGACGTTGCCACCGGAAAACAAAGAAATGCAGAAAGAAGCATGTGCAGTTTATAACCACACCAATCTCTGAACAATTTCCATTCTCAAAGTTTACTGTCAGTTAGCTTGTTAAACGTACAGTAGGGCCTACAACTACAATGATATAGCATGCACCGTTATGAATGGTGGTGGTGGTAGTCTAGTGGGTAAGGAACAGTGCTTCCAGACGAAGCACACCGGAGAGTCATGGGCTCGATCCCCGGATCTGCCACCATTGTACCCCTGAGCAAGGTACTTAATCCTAAATTGCTCCAAGGGGAATGTCCCTGAAATAGTTAAGTACTTGTAAGTCGCTTTGGATAAAAGCGTCAGCTAAATGAATGGCATATTTTTAAATTAGACGCCATTGAAACAACGTTCAGCCGACACGTGGAGCCTGATCAGCATATGAATAGGACACACTCTTTCAATATGTATAGAATAGGACACACTCTTTCAATATGTATAGATTATAAACTTACCACGGAGCAGATAAAATAGGAGTAGAAGCCTCATAGCTGGAAGTCAACTAAACAATGACTCTTCTCTTCTAGAACTTCCTATTTCTCCGCGTAGAAGGAACACACGATTTGAGGGGGACTCCCTGTCAACTCAAAATAAAAGCTCTGACCTGTTTAAACATTCATTCATGTAGTCTAATGTGATGGGTTGGTAGCCTAATGTGATGATTTATTGCCAACATGAAGAATCGCAAGGACAGCGATAGAGTAGAAAGGCAGTGAACGCAATATAATGGGAGGATTTCCGGGCATAATGCTAAATACCAGATATATAACGGGCATTGTGGTGTGACGTTTGATAGATGTTACTTGCATCTATTGTGGTTCACATACTTGATGAAGATGGTCTGCTTGACATCTCAGATTGCACCTCCTCCGTGTTCACTACTTCTTTCTACCGTGTCTCCAAGCATCCCTCAAAACATTTGAAGCTGGCTGGATCTGCAGACAACGCAACCACACTCCTGATCAGCATTGGCAAATGGGACATCATAAATCCACTTGAGGAATACCTTGAGGTGATTAACTTTTCTGTTGCCTGGAAATGTTTGATTGCCTGACTTTCACTATAACATTTCAGCAGCCTTTCACAAAAACGTGTTAACAAACCAAACTTTTTTCCCAGACCCAGATGTTGACTGGGAGGGTGCAGTGATGACCCCTGACACATCAGACAGTGGAGTTCTGGTCCCCGAATTTGAGTCACTGCTCTCTGACGAAGAGATGACAGCACTTCGGTCTGTGGTCAACCCACAGTTTTAAAATCAACCAGTAGGGCAGTAGGCCATGTGTTTAGTTATGAGAGTAAAAACATTAACAGTAAAGACTTTAACTTTCATAAACTTTGAAACTTGAAATCACTCCTGTCCATGGTTCTGTCCGTCTGACTGAATAGCTCCAAGTGAGTGGGCAAATACACATAAATACCCTATATGCTACACTTGCTGTAATTGGAAAACGTATCAAGGAAAGTAGAGATGTTTAATGTTGTATGTCCCAATATTTAATAATAAAACAAAAGATAATACATACATGTATGGACATTGCTTCCTTTTTTATTAAGGTGAAATCGTTATATTAACATCATTAACTGTAATACATACAATTATGTACAATTTCCATTATATACATTGACTAATACCTAAAGGTGTATAGAAGTTAGTAATTGATTTCAATGCATTTGTGGGTTAAGGCTATAGCTCTGCAGCACTTGGTAGCTACAACCTATGCACTCGATAGACTCCCCATCATCTGGGGAGTGAGATTGACATTTATGAATGGGGCCTGGAGGTGGACATGCAGTGGATATGATGGATCTCCATATAGGCACCATTGGATGGCCAGCAGGGGAAACTGCACGCTGTCCCAGTACATGTAGTAAGCCAGTCTGCTAACAGCCCAGAATCATGTTTCCTTCCCTCTGCAATACAACATAGGCATTATTTATTACAAACTCAGCATTAGGAGTAGAGCCTAAATGAGCATTTTTTAAGTAACGTTATGTCTGTCTGACAGAATCTATCGACGCTAACGGTTAGCTGTCATGCCTGAGAGAAAGTCCAGAAGCATTACTCTTTTTAATCTCCAGATAGAAAACGTTGCGGTCATTAACCCAATTTATTACCGTGAGATAGCGATCATGGTCTTGGTGCTCCGATTTTTCCACAAGTTTGGTTTGGTAATGTTTAAACAGGTCAGAGCTTTTTGTTCAGTGAGCTACTGATGTAGCACACACTGCCCATTTCTTGCGTGACGCGCACGGCGGGGGGGGGGAAATCAGGTGGACCAATGAGCTACTGATCTCTGCAAAATATCAACTAAATAGCTAACTTTTATAATTCCGCGTCAGGTTAATTGTTTAGCAACATCACGCTGACACCACCAATCTAGACATGTCTTGAAACCATCACGGGGAAGAATGTTCTAGCTAAAAACAAGCAGGCAGCCACTCACCTGTTCGATTCAGGAGCTCTACTTGATTTGATCTGATTTTCAATATTTCAATGTTTTGGTCTGCAGAGTTAACTGGAATAGCTAACAATCTGATTTGAGTGATTCGTGATCTTATTTGAGTGTCTTATTTGAGTGTCGTCGTCGTCGTCGTCGTCCCCCCAGGCTCCGTGATTGGATAGTGAAATGATATGTTAATCTGAGCATCCCCATTGACTATTCGGGCGGAAGCGTCAAACATGAGACAAAAGTATTGGTACCCGTATGTTTGGTTCATGCTCGTAGATTTGATGCGTAGCTGGAACTGAGTTCTGTGTGAACTTTTTTCACCCACAAACAGATGTGTAACTGCAAACCTGATGTGTAACTGTGCAACTTTGTGCAAATCTTCTTTGTGCACTCACACATTGGAAATTATTTGTGCAAATCTTTTCACATTTCCACATTGGGAATTGAGAAAAGCTGTGATATTGAACTGAATTGAACAGTTCCTTATTGACAGTGAACTGAAAACCATTACAGTGACACAGGATGTGAGGAATATGAGAGGAATGTGTTCCTAAAACCCTCCCCTCCCCTCCCTGTGACGCTAATAGAATGTCGAGTGGCAGTCTATTTTGTAACGTTAAGTCCCTTACTTCTTTAGATAATGCAGAAATAACCTTATCAGTGGCAAGAATATGTTTGTCAAGAACCGAGATGAGAGATTTTATGTCTTGTTGAGCTAAATAAACGCCATAACCAGGAATTACCATACCAAAAACCCTTTGTGCGCTTGTAGTTTCTTTTTTCTGTCTCACGGTCAATGACTGCTCTTCTTCCTGTGGGGCCCACAGGAGGGGAATTAAAATAACAAGATAACAAGTACCAGAAATCGTAGCAGGAACTACTGAGAAGGCTGCGTCGTCACACACTAGGAACACATGTTGAGGCAATATCAAAGAATCATTAGTAAGCATAAGGGGAGCTACAGCTTCTCTGCAATCACTTTTCTATACAGTTTCAGGGTTTTTTGATCTGAAGTGATCTATACACCTAGTCATCTTTTTTGATAGGCTCGTGGGGGACAATGTTATGCTGGTGAGAAGGAGATACACTGGGGCTGAAATCAGCATTTTCCCTAAATTATCCAGGTGTTACAAACTAATTGTACCATAGATGCGTCCTCACTACAATCACTTTCTACGATCACGCAAAAGGACATTTACAATTTTTTGAATTTGTCCCTGGAGGAGAATCGGTCTGATATGAAACGGATTGGACATTAATGTAAGCACTATGTTTAGAGAAGTGTGTAGTTTGTCTGAGGAGAGTCAAATTAAAAACATCCTGTCTAAATGTATCTCTAGAGAAGTATTTCTTTCCCTCTGGTTGTATATCAGCATTTATATAAGCTCATGTGCAATACAAATGTATTATACTGGCACAATAACATTATTGGTATAACATTCAATGATCATAACTATCACCACCATAGTCTAATAGACTTCATTAACATCAACATATGAACCTTATTCATAGGATTAACAAATTTGCTTGACGTTCATTATCACGCCCCTGCAGGGTCCTTTAGGGCGGGCCCCACTTCCTTAATTTGGTCAGGGTGGAATTTCCCTGAACTCTCTCGGGTCCCCTGGTTGACCCTGGACTTCTGTCAACAAGTGGATCTTTTTCTACCAGTAGTAACTAGATCAATCAAATCTTGAATATACCACCATCTGTTTTAATTGCTGGCAAAATTGGTGTGCTACATGGAGAGTCTGGACACGGTACAACAATGTTCTCTAATAATGAATTGAAAACTGGTATAATACCATTGATTGCATCCTCCCTTAAGGGGTACTGAGGCTTGTGCAAATAAACCAAATATTGCAAATATTCTCACAGCGTTCTCATTTGTTAGTTAACATTTGTTGGTGCAAGCTATTTTTCAGAACATTTTTAACAAATGATGCTTTTAAAAAGTGATGAGGACAAAATCGGCCATTTCAAAAAGTGGTGGGGACATGTCTTCAGCGTCCCCGGTGTAAATGACACCTATGCGCGTCGACGATAAATCGCTGCATTAGAAAACACATTTTTCTGTTGTTCTTTGGATAACAAAAGTCATGTTCGTCGTTGTTTAGCATCCATAGGGCCTACTTTTGTCTATTTGTCTATTCCCAGGACCATCATAGTCAACGTCTTGCTCCCCTCACCTGTGACTGCGGTCACGGCATTTACACTTCGGAGAGGCGCGGCAATATAGACATATTTGAAAAATTTGTTTTCAGCAAACTACACCATATTCATGTTCAACCGGTCCCCGAGTACCTCTGTGAACATTTTCAAATTGTTTTACTGCAGCATTTCTTAATAACTAGAGGGACAGACGGAAGCCCCTGATCAGAGGATCGAAGATCGGGAGCTTCTGAGGGGAGTTAAAAGCTCTTAAATATAAGTTTGGGCAAGACCATGTAAATGACTTTTAAAAGTCATTAGAAGTATTTTAAAATCAACCCTTTGTCTCACTGGCAGCCAGTGAAGTGACATCAGGACAGGGTGCAACTGTGCCTAGACCGTGTCAGCAGCCTGGCTGCAGCATTTTGGACCAGCTGGAGTCTGGCTAAGGCAGCTTGACTGAGGCATGAAAACAAAGAATTACAATAATCCAGACATGAGAAAATAAAACAATTCATTAAAAGTTCTAAATTGGAATGAGATAGAACTGACCACACTTTGGCAATATTCCTTAGTTGGAAAAAGCATGCTCTTGACTTTAACTGCAAAAAATTGGTAGCCATCCAGTCCTTGATTGCAACAGACCAGACCGTTGCCAAAAAATGTGTCCCAAAGGAAGCATATGCAGGGAGAACAGGATGTGTGTGTGTGTGTGTGTGTGTGTGTGTGTGTGTGTGTGTGTTATCCACTGATTATGTATCCATCCTGGCTGGTCCTTTTTTTGTTGTTGACAATTTTCAACATTTCTTAATCCATTGTGGTTTTGGGAGTACTTTTCCAGAGTAACATGTTCCTGCAGTAGAGGAGGCTGCAGGTTCAGGACCACAGTCCTAGGACTGCATTTCTAGGAACCTCATTTTTCGTGATACTGCCTTCGGTACACATGGACAAGATGAATGTATTCAGTGAATGTGTATGATTTAGTTTGTTAGTTAATGCAACGTTTTCTATCGCTGCTATGGTGGTTTCTATGGACGCTGCTATCGCTGAAACCACGTAGCTTGAATGTTGTTTGAAGCATTGTCTTTGCGTTGTGTAGTTGAGCTGCTACGTTATGTATTCTTTTATGTAACTGTTTGATGATGTTCTTTCAATAAAAACGTAGAGTGCCCCAGGGATGACGTATTTCTTCTTCTTCTTTAGATTTCCGACAGACTAGGCTAAGTCCCCCTCCAGTAAGTCGAAGTGTTTTTGTGGGGCAACCCGGAAGTTATCTTCGCCATTGCTTAGCCAAAAAGTCCATTCTGAAGGTTAATTGTATATATACATTTTGTTTAACAAGATAATCATGACAAATCATGACAAGTTTTTATACTTTTATACTTGTAATGCAGTGTTTATTTATCTTATTATGTATATCTATTTTTTTTAATTATGTATATATTTTTTGGAAACCTTTTTTCAACTTTTTGTATTCTGTTCTTGTTCTACGTATCGTGAGCTTGCCATGTCACAAGAATTTCACTGTTTAGAATGACCCTGTGTTATACTTGTAAGTGATCAATAAAACACGAACCCCCTGTTTAAGCTCGATATGAACACTATGAGATAAGAGTTCTAGGAAGGGGAGGGGTGCTATCTCCATGGTTACGACCAACGGCAACTTTGTGATAGTTGTGATAGTACCATCGTTGCGTAATGAGCGATGTTGTATATGAAAAACACTCTCTCGGACATGGACATCAAAATCAACCGCTGTCCAGACGGAGCTCCACACATCCATACACACCTCGCTGCCGGTGTGGTAACGTCATTAGAATATCATATTTGTCTGTGAATAACGGTGGGCAGGTAGGCTAGTTTGACCTATGCCATTATCTGAGATTTTGGGGAGAACATTGAAAAGGGATGTGTAATAAACTCATTTAGTGCAATGCATTTGCAGCCAAAAAGCGCATGAGCAAGAAGAAGGGTCCTGATATTCTTTGTGTGCATGTAACGTCACACCTAATTATGTTACCGGAAGTCAGCCATGTTGGATGATATACACAAACACAATAATGGCGGCCGTCGTAGTTGACTTGGGGCCACGCTTCTTTTTGCCAACGATTATGCCAACTTTGTGCGCTGTCTTTGGATGCGGGCAGGGAATCGGCAACAGACGTGGTACTCAGACAGGCAGGAGATCGGCAACAGGCGGGGTAGTCAGGCAGGCAGGAGATCGGCAACAGGCGGGGTAGTCAGGCAGGCAGGAGATCGGCAACAGGCAAGGTAATCAGACAAGCAGGTAACAGAGTGAGTAGGGTCAAGGTATACTACGTTCTGGCAATGAATGATAGAAAAGCTGGGTTTTAAATACTGCCCTTGATCAGATGATTAGCCACAGGTGTGTGAATGTTGATTAGGGGAGTGACAGGGGACTGATGTCATCGGGGAGGAGCTGGAGACTACTGCCACTAGGTGGCGGAAGTTGACGACCTAACAGTACCCCCCCCCCCTCTACGAACACCACCTGGCGTGCGCCTGGAAGAGTTTGGGTGTTCCCGGTTGAAATCCCGAATCAATGATGGATCCAGGATCTGGGCGCGGGGTATCCAGGAGCGCTCCTTTGGCCCGTACCCCTCCCAGTCAACTAAATACTGGAATCCCCGACCACGGCGACGAACGTCCAACAGCCGTCGGACTGTATATGCAGGGTGGTCGTCGATCATCCGAGGAGGCGGTTGCAGGGGGGGGGGATTGCTGTTCAAAAACTACTGAAACTTGAACTAAAAAAGATCTACATGTACCTAAGTCGCCGTCATAGCGTTCAGGGGCAGGAACAAAAGGTTCACGTACAGCGGAAAGGGAACTAGTGACGGAGCTCGGAGCTACTGGGGATAGCTGTGGGGTAGGGGGGTGGTAAAAACCTTTCAGGGTGGAGGCAAGATCCACGAGGCTGGCCGCCATGTCCTTTAAAGCCAGCTCTTGTCGCCCCAACCGAACATCCTGGTCGACGCCGGCTTGACAAAACGCCTCCGTCGTGCTGGCAATGTCTCTGAGGGCTTGGGAATGTTGACCCAGGAGAGAGCCCTGGCTGGCGACAATCTGACGACAAGCCTCTGTGTCCGCGGGGTTCATAATGGCCAGATCGTACTGTTATAGTTCGATCAAGGGAACCCCAATGCGGAACACACGAGGAGACGTCGGATATAAAATACAATATTTAATGTGTCGTATGTACACAGATACAGCAGGTAGAATAAAGGTAAACCGGGCGGGACCGGTAGACAGGCAGGGAATCGGCAATAGACGTGGTACTCAGACAGGCAGGAGATCGGCAACAGGCGGGGTAGTCAGGCAGGCAGGAAATCGGCAACAGGCAAGGTAATCAGACAAGCAGGTAACAGAGTGAGTAGGGTCAAGGTATACTACGTTCTGGCAATGAATGATAGAAAAGCTGGGTCTTAAATACTGCCCTTGATCAGATGATTAGCCACAGGTGTGTGAATGTTGAATAGGGGAGTGACAGGGGACTGATGTCATCGGGGAGGAGCTGGAGAATAACTGCCACTAGGTGGCGGAAGTTGACGGCATAACAGTACCCCCCCCTCTACGCACGCCACCTGGCGTGCGCCTGGAAGAATCTGGGTGTTCTCGGTTGAAATCCCGAATCAGGGATGGATCCAGGATCTGGGCGCGGGGTATCCAGGAGCGCTCCTCCGGACCGTACCCCTCCCAGTCAACTAAATACTGGAATCCCCGACCACGGCGACAACG
>OOFB01025195.1:0-16930 GCA_900323305.1 Trachyrincus murrayi
ATACATTTAATATTATTTATTTGTTTGGGATTGAGCCAGATTTTATTATAGGGGAAGGGATATGAAAGTTGGAAGATGGACAGGTGACAGATTTATGAAGTCGCTGTTTATTGCAAGGCAATAATTCCCAACCGTATGCTTTAGTTATTCAGTGGCCAGACATAATAGAGTGGTAGTCTACTGGTACGGCTGCACTGCGTCCAGCCATAATAGACTGGTAGTCTACTGGTACGGCTGCACTGCGTCCAGCCATAATAGACTGGTAGTCTACTGGTACGGCTGCACTGTGTCCAGATCACTCAGGAAGAAAGACCAACTTTAAATATATTAGGAATAATATTCAGAAAAGCCTTTAAAGCAATTGACAGATTATTACCATTAAAACAACAGTTTATTACATTACATTATTTATTTATTTCATTTAGTTTCAGATTACCAGAATAGGTCAACAGAATATGAATTACAGGTGAAATACTGACGAGTTAAAATCTCTAAATGTGTATTTGTGGCTTATTTAATACTACGGTCAAAGAGTGGCCATCTTCATGGTGTTGTTGTGGTGACTGATGGTGTTGGTTTGGACACACTGACACCATCTTGCATCCTGAAAGATGTTCTGACCACAGGTTCACCGGGTCCTTGTCAAATTCTGCCTTCATTTCTTTTTGACTGGTGTCACTTTGCTGCACAGCATGACAAACAAGACCAGGCCCAAAGAACATGAACAATGTAGAACATGAACAGAGAACCATTAACAGACAACAGTGAAAAGAGAACAGTAAACAGAACAGGGAACCGTGAAAAGATAACCAATAATGGTAAACCTGTGGAACAGTGAGCAAACAGATAACAGAATAGTGAACCACAGATAACCAAGAACACGGACAGATAACAGAGAACAGTGACTTCTCAATACTGGAAGTAAATGGTCCTATCTACACATTGATTGTATACCTCTTAAGTCTATTTACAACATGATTTCTTTCAAACTAACTAATCTGTTCTGATCTAAAATACATATGACGGGATGAAGACAGAGAGTCCATTTTACATGCCTTCCTCTCATCACGCATGGATTAATGCAGCAGCCTTTTTAATTGCCTGAACCGAAAAAGTACTGATCGACTTCAGACTGTACAGAACTCAGCTGCCAGGCTTTTAACCAGAAGCAAGAGACATGATTACATCACTCCTGTTTTAGCCTCTTTACACTGGCTCCCAGTATGTTTTAGAATAGATTTTTAAGATTTTACTTCATGGCCTCTCCCCCAGCTATATCTCTGACCTCTTAGTACCGTACACGCTGGTACTAAAGGGGACAGAGTGTTTGCAGTCAGGGCCCCGAGGCTCCGGAACGATCTTTTATCGGAGAGCCTTTCCTGATTTTATTTGAGTGTTAATTTCCTTTGTCTTTTATTTCCTTTAAAAATGTTTTTTATCCTATTCTTTTCCTTCGCTGTATTGGTTTTTATACACCAAATAGTTTTTATCTGTTTTCTTTTAAAGCCCGTGGATTTAATTACCTGTCTTGTTTTATTTTGCTGCCTTTGTAAAGCACTTTGTAACGTGGACTTTACGTGGACTTCACATGGATGTAAAGTGCTCTATAAATAAAGATTATTATTGTCATTATGATAGGATATATGCATTCGTGTCTCTGCATGCTGAAATCCTCTATTGCACAAGCCGGACTGGAGGGCCCAAGACTGAACAGATGAGTGAGCTTTTATTATCGGTGAAATGACAAGCGGTTCTACCTCCTGTTCCTCCGGAGACTGCAGTCCACCACTGATCCAGACAACACTGTCTATGAATAAAGGATGCAGAGTTGGGATGTTTGCTTCTCCAAATCGACCCGCTGGCATGGAATGCATTCCTTTCTTCAGATTTCATTGTTTGTATCAGAACAGAATTAATTAAACAAATCGCCAGAGAACATAGTGAAAGAAATGAACTGATCACTGAATCACTGATCACACACATACACCTTTGTTCTTCCTCCAAGGTCTGCAGTTGCAGTTCCTGGCCATCGGGAACATACGTCTAATTCCGCAGGGAACAGAAGAGACAATGCGGAAGTCTGAGAGACCATCCATTTTAATCCCGGTAAGCAATTACAACAACCGACGGTTTCAGCTGCTGAATACATCACTTGAATACCGGCCCAGTGTAGATGAATAAGTCACCGACGTGAAAGCCTTGCCCCCCCCCCCCACCTGACCAGCGCTATTATGGGCTTCTAATCCCCAAAGTGACTTTTAAAATGACTCCTGATGAGAGCTGAGGAATTAAGGCTACATTAACTCTGCCATTATGGATCCAATAGTCGCAGGCACTTTGACACTGAAATTATTCAGGCACACATAATAGTTGATATTTGACCTGTTTTTTTTTTTATATATCATATCATTCATGGCCATTTATGGTAATGTAAACTGATCTGAACTCGAGATGTGGTGTAAAGCAAGTGGTGTAACTACGCTTCAGATACAAATAGGAAATAGTCTGTGTATTAGAGTCCAAGCTGGCAATAGATGGCAAGTACTACAGCCAACGAGTTCCAGTGAAAACAGCAGCATTACATATGGATGTGAAACGCTGTGGAGCTATTCACTAGACTTGGGGAGCAGTGATTTAAGCCAAGTCAAGGACCATGCTTTTTTTGAATGTCCTGATACTACAGGAAATATTGGCAACCAATGTCGAATTGTGTTTCTTCGTCACACTGTGACATCTGCAACTGTCTTAATCTTCTTTAAGACGTATTGTTTGTGACACACACACTGATTTCACTCAAATATAAAAGGCACGTGTTTATGCTATGCAATAACAAAAATCGATGATGCACAATAATTAATACATTTGGTTAAGCATGACAGCATGCAAATCCCTGCTCGTGGTCAGACAATGGCAAATCCATAAAAACATGCAATCATTCCTGAACATATGGTATATTTTGATTCCAATACACAATCAATTAAAATACATTTTACAGCATTCATCGCTTTATCCTGTCCACCTGGCGCGAGGAGTTCCACATTTCTATGACAAGTTAAAGAAAGTTTGCCCATCCATGTCATTAATTGACCAGAGTTCCTTGGAGGGACGGGACAAAACAGGAGATTCCTTTAAACCAACTCCCAGCGTGGTCATTCCTTCTGCGTCGTCGTCCTCGATAACCCTGGTAATGTGCTGGTAATAAAACAGTAGTTTCATTAACACGCACCGCGGCTCCTTTCGCAGTTTTTAATGAACATTAGAGAACTGAATCAACAGCAACCACAGGTAGAACCGGTCAATACTTCTAACAACACAGACAACAAATGTTCTAATAACACATACACACACACACACACACACACACACACACACTTCTCCCCAACACAATCAGAGACACACAGACACTCCAAACAACACCACAGCGGTGGTTTAAGTCGATCAAAACAAAGTAAACTACCCTCTCTCTCAAACACATACACACACACACACACACACACACACAAATGCATAACCCCTTTGGTCACTCACAGAAAAACATCTAAACAAACATCAGAACACACACACAAGACAAAGCGAGAGAGATCCACACACACAGACACACACACACACACACACACACACACACACACACACACACATGCACACACACACACACGCTAACACATACAAAGACCAGGGTCATGCTGGAGCCCAGGCCAACTCTAATGATATACAACTCATACAGCCTTGTCACGTCTGTGAGGATGACAGCAGGCCCGCTCTGTGCGTGGATGAACACAGACTAAATAAAACGAGAAAATAGAAAATAGAAAATAATACAAAACCTCAACATATTGTGATCAAAGCAGAGCCATATGTCTGGTGACCGATGATGTATATGGGAACTGATAGACTATTAGACAGCTGATTAGGCCCATCCGTGTGTGCGTGTGTGCGTGCGTGTGTGTGTGCAGAGTCCGCAATGCACACCACCACTGTAGTTTACAATTACATCCGACAGGACAGTTCTAGTGCATCTTAATCACTTCAAACCAATATGAATGACTGTTCCCTCTATCTGCATTACTGCCGTCGCCGTGGTGACTGGTGCGTGGCTTACACACACTATCTTTGTATACGCTCTGTATAGTCCCCCCATGTGACATAAATCGTATATACTAGTTCTACGGCAACTTGAACCGTGGTCCAGAGACATTCAGCTTGTTGTTCGGTAGGTGTTTTTCCACAAATGGTAACATGAATTAATTTGGGCTTAGATGCTGTGCAAACAAGAACAGAAAACAAAAAACTTCCCACAAACGTATTGCAGTTTCTGATGAGCTGGGGAAAAAGGTACGTTTGTGGTTGATTTATATCCAGGTCCTAAATATATAAAATCAAATATCAATAGGGTCAGTTAACACTTTGGTTGGTAGTAGCTGCTCTGGGTACAGTCCGTGATAACAGCACACCAGAAGATACTAGGGTAAGTGATCCAGAATAAAGCCAGAATATATTGTGTATGATTACATCGATTTAAGCTATTTCACTGTTACAACAAATGGCAGTAATCGATTTGAACACAGAAACAGCAGGCTGGCCACAAACAGCTACAGTATTAATACCAGTCAGCATTTCTCATTAAAGCATCCACAGGCCACTACAGTCGTAGCGAATAACCCAGCCAGCCACCGTGACGGGGGTGAGGAGTGACTGTAATGCTAAATTCAGCTTTCATTTGCCACCCATTCAACTCATTAAATTAAATTCTTCAAATGGGCTGAAAGGAACATCATTTTGTCACGGAGAGGGTACTTATTCTGGTGAAATTGTGGTCCGAGTGTGTATGCTGGAGTATATATATTTTGACTCATTTCTTTCTGAAGATAAACCGCTGCTTACATTTCCTCCATGATAGTGTTCTATAAGTGAGTGGCATCGTACCGACACCCAGGTCAAGACAAGTTTATTTGGATGGGCCTTAAAGCTGCTGTAGGTAAAGATTCGAGAGTTGTAAAGAGAGAGAGAGAGAGCAGAAGAGAGCAAGATTTTGAAACTAAACAACCAAAGAAAACGTCCCCTCCCTCCCTGCTTAAATCCCTCCCTTCGTTTCTCCGCCATTGAGAAGTGTTGCATTTCACGCACCTGTGATTGAAAGGCGAGACGTATTCCCCTGAACCAATCAGGGAAGAGACGCCCTGATTGGTCAGAAAATGGTCTAAATGGTCTCACACAGAGGCGCAGTCAACTACATACAGGTATTCTCACAGTGCATTGTGGATGGCTAGGCCATTTTGCGGTCAAATAGCACCTCTTAAATCTTACCTACAGCGCCTTTAAGTATAGTTCACCGCCTCACAGCGCTTCACAGGCCCAAATTACAACTCCCTCGAACCCCGAGCCCTCATGCACTCCACCAAGATTATTTTCCTAAGGCTCAGGCACAAGAAAAAGTGTAAGACTATAAAATGCTACTGCAAGAAATAAATGGTCTGTTTTGAGTTTGTGTAAGCAAGTTTTGTGTACATTTGATTCGGCCATGGATAAGATTGCCTGGTCTATATCTTTTATGTCATGTTTTAAATATACGTATTTATGTAATGTATTTTTTACATAATACATTTAATACATGACACTATTTCAGTCTCTCTCCTTAAAAACTAACTCACGACAACACTGAATATACTACTAAACTCTACAGTCTTCATCTCTGCTGTACTCCCAAGCTTCTTCTGATGCATGTCGGTGTCCAGTACACCCTCTCGGTCCGCCACATAATATCTGTGCCGATGTCGGTGGGAACCGATGATTACACATGGACATCGGCACAGATACACCAATATATTATCATTGTAACACCAGAGAGACGCTACCAAATGTACGCAATTGACAGGCAGGCAATACGTGGCTATTGTATTATTCATACATACATTCAAGTAGCTAATAATGAAGTGTAGGACTAATTTATGTTCATGCACGTATAGACCAAACATGAATATGCGTTAAAAGTTATTGTCGATACATTTTGCTGTGTACATTTTTTTTTTATGTCAAAAAATGTAGTCTACTGACATTTGCTTGACGCTTGCTCGTCCATTTCCACAAAGCGGCGTGATCGGACTAAATAGGTAAGCATGAGGGCATGTGCAAAACAAATCTTCGGAGAAGAATCACTAAAACATTTCCTGGATACACCGATGGATCCCTCGGCCCCCGAGCCGATGCAGTGGCCGATTCATCTTCTTTTCGAGCAGCTTCAGCAATCCGACGTTTGGAACAGTGGGTAACTAAATATATCGACACATAAGTCATGATATAATGAAATGCTTAAATAAATGAATACATAAATAATTATGGAATTGAATGCTTAATAAATACATAATTATGTAATAAAATGCTTAAATAAATGGCTAAATAAATAATTCTGTAATTGAATGCTTATTTATTTATTTTTCATTTATATATATATATTTATATATTTACACATTTATACTTATTCATTTATTTATCTATTTATAATTGTATATATTTATATATACTTCTATTTATCCACAGTGTAACTTACTGCAGCAAAATAAATACACCTGTCAACTTCATCCATCAAAAGTCAGGGGGCGGGTTAAAGCCTAAATAATGTGTAAATATATAAATATAAATATATAAATGAATAAATCAATAGACAAATAAATGTAACACAATTAAATTACAAAATTACTTATTTATTTATTTATTCAAGCATTTTATTAAATAATTATGTATTTATCAAGCATTAAAATATGTAATGATTTATGTACGTATATATTTAGTTTTGGCCCTTAAAACGGATGGAGCTTGAGGAAAACATCAGGAGATTTAACAGGAAGCGCAATGCGACGAATGGCAATAGATGGACTCTCGGAATGCACTCTCTTCTCTCGCTTTTTCATTTAAAAATGAGAGTCAGAGTCAGATGCATGGTCATGCTCTGTGTGGGCATGGACGCCGACAGAGTGGAAGGATTGTGTGCATATACCAGCGGGGCTCGCTCTCTTCCTCTGCATCCGGTTGCCGTACGTCTCGCTCTCTTACCCTCTGGCTGACTGGCTGGCTGGCTGGCTCTCTCTCTCTCCATTTGTAAATCAAGGAGATTGTTGAGATGGTTTCCACCATGCCACCTTCCGTTTGCTTGTGATTTCAGCCTCAGGAGTTCAGAACTGTTGGACCGGAGGAGTATAGGACTGCAAATGTCTTCACGTGTGGTAGACGTCGTTATCACGGACAGTATACAGTCCGTGAAAACAGCACACCAGAAGATACTAGGGTAAGTGATCCAGAATAAAGCCAGAATATATTGTGTATGATTACATCGATTTAAGCTATTTCACTGTTACAACAAATGGCAGTAATTGATTTGAACACAGAAACAGCAGGCTGGCCCCAAACAGCTACAGTATTAATACCAGTCATACACCTGCAGACCTCCTCCCCCACAGCAACGGTAACGCAGAACGAGATGAGAGCTGCCAATAGTTTCACACTTCCCATTTGTATTTTTATATTTGTGTTACAGCCCCGACTGACGCAAAACAAAACAAAACAAAAACACACCTACAGGATGCATTCTAATCTTGTCTTGTTCAAACCCGCACGCACACACGCACACACACACACGCATGCACACACACACACACACGTATTCACAGTAAGTCCTTGGGATGTCCACACACACGGCAGGTTCCGGGCGGTTGTGTAGGAGCAGCAGCAGTAGTGTGGGCTAATGTATTGGTTTTGGCGTGCACTACTGGGCGCTTCACATCCTGTACGCACACCCTCTCCCTCGCCCGGCGTGTTCCTGGCACACACGGGAGCCGCATCAATTCTCATTTTCCCTGGCTGAGTACAGTCAGTGTGTGCGTGTGCGTGTGTGTGTGTGTGCGTGCGTGCGTGCATGTGCGTGACTGCGTGCCACACACATGCAAATGTGTGTCGGTCGGTGTATTTTGTTGTTTGAGAAGAACATCATGTCTTCTTCCAGGCCTGTTGTGTGCTCCTGGCTAAAACATGTGTATGATAATATTGGAGCATATGTTTGGCTCTGGCACAGAAGAACACAAATTCATACTTCACTGAACTACACGGGCACTGGTTCTGGTTTTTCCCCGCTCATTCATTCTCATTAGACCTCTTAAACTAAACCCTGCCCACACATTCTGTCATCGTGTCCTCTCCATCCTGTCTACTGCCTCTGCTCAGATCAGAACACGGTGGCACACACACATTACCAGCCCACTATTTAACACTGATTGCGATAGTTTCCCATGAATTTTAATTTAATAACGTTTTTGTGTCTCGGTGTACTGTTTGGTTTCGTTGTTTCATTCTGGCAATGAAGTGTGCCGTTTTCTACGAGGTTTTTGGTCAAACTATTAAAAAAAAGTTGATTGATTGACGGCAGTCGCCCTTTGTATGGTATTGGAAGCGTTTTTTTAACAGATTGTAATTTCTACCCGTTTCAGCACCAGTAGTTGTTCTCTCTGACTTCAGACGGTTGACTTCAGACTGATTCTCACACCCACGAGGATGTCTGAGGCAGAGCACCCTATTAAAGCTCATATCGGCCGCCTCGGGGACCACTCCACATCTCTGGATGGGATTGTCATTCATGCAGAGAGTGAACACGACGTCCGTGTTTATTTTAATAAGATCACCGGAGGCGCTCAATAATTACTCTGACCTCGATTCATTCCAACTCAAGATCTGAACATGGATGAGGGTTGGATAACATTCTGCCACCCTGAAAGCTCCTAGGTTAGGGCTCTTTTTTGGACAGAATCTGCCAGATAAATTAACATGAGATGTATTGCGGTGGTGCTCCAACCCAATTACGGGAAATCTTGCATTCATTAATTAGGCACTAGTGTCCCCTGATTATCTCTAAATGATTTGAAAGCCTCTTACACCTGGCCGGATCCCAACACACGTGCCCTTTTTTTATGACTGTCAGGACAAACTTCCATTGGGTTTTGGAGCAGAACCAAACTGCTAATATGATTGGCTCAGTCCCAAGGGTCAGAGAAGGCAAGCGGCCAATCAGTGACCTTTTAGTTAATATAGACACGCCTACATTTGACATCTTATATTTAACACCCACTGATGCACATTTAACTCAATGTTCGCCCTCTCTCTCTCTCTTTCTCTGTCTCTCTCAATATATATATATACACACACACACACACACACACACACACACACTTCCTCTCGAATACACACACAGACAGAATTGGCTGGCTGACCACGGTCTATCTAACACCATCTAAGTGTGAGGCAGACTTGGCACAGAGTGTAGTAGAGAAGCGATGAAGACGGGAGGAGAGTTGCTGCATACCAAAATGACCCCTGGATAGAGAAGTAGCACATCTGGCATAGCGGCCTCTAAGACTTCAGGACATTTGGCCATTTAGAGAAGAAAATGATCATTACAATGTTAAAAAGTACGCTTTCATAACGCTAATCATGTACGCTAATCATGAAGCCATAGAGATTCATGTTATTTTATTAATTTAAAAGGAGTGATACTGCTGAATATACTGCAGCGCTCTTTGAATAAGACTTAAGTAGTTTCAAGGCCAGGCAACTAACATAAATTACATTTTACCATCAAGCCATCAAGTCCGTCTCTGAGTTGAAACGCACAACTCAGACAACTCAGTGAATGCCCAGCAACGGATAGCTGAATGCGACCATGGTCATCATACCAGGTTGTTGTTGTTGTTGTTGTTGTTGTTGTTAAACTCCCTATAATGGATAGCAGACCATCCTCAAACACTGGCCAGTGTGAGGCTAGGGCAGAGGGAACAGAGTTTCTTGAGACCAACACAGACATACTGGAAGAGAAGAGAAATGAGAGAAGGGCGATAGCTGAGGACACTGGTTCATGGAGGGAGTACGGGTGGGTGTGGAGAAGGTGGCAGTTTGTATGGCAGAGAGCAGGGCAGGGCAGGACACCCACCCCCTGACGATTTATAGAAGGACTCTGAGTGGCTTGTTGTGGGTCCTCTAGGTACGAGAGGTGACAGAGGGTTATTTGGGAGAAGACAGGAATCTATTCGAATATGAACAAGTAGCGAGAAAGTTTGGGTTGGACAGAGGGCACGTGTGAGGTCAAGTGAGGTACTAAATGAGGCGGGAGAGAGAGAGAGAGAGAGAGAGAGAGATGATGATGAAGATGAGGAGAGGGAGGGCGAGATGGAAATAGAGAAGAGTGCAGCAAGAGTTCCCCGTGCAGCAACAGGAACGCGGTTTCCCAACTTGGTGTGGCGGTGGCAGACTCAGGTACTGCTACAATGAGCAAGCTACCCATGACAGCAGTGATTTATTCAGTTAGTCCTCTGGCGAGTCAATGGGTCCATTTCAATACTTTTCCTCACTACTCAAGCTTGATCACTCGAGCATCAAGCACCAGCAGTATCGTGATGAAGGAGCAATGTGGGGACCGATAGACCCTGTTCACTGAGGCGTCATCGTCGGAAAAACACAGGTGTCGCTCATAATGCTAATTATGGGTCTGCTCCTTTTATGTACCAGGGACACTGGTAGTAGACTTATCTTCACTAGTTTAGTCTACTACCCGTGCCCTGGTACATCGAAGGAGCAGACCCATAATTAGTGTGCCACCTTCGATGATCTGACGAATCACAACCTTCAGGCTTCGCCATGCAGGCTGGCCATAAAAACGGCGTGATATGTAAATGTATGATGACGTAGTTGAAGAATCGCTAAAACACTTCCTGGTCCCCAACACGATTCGTTGGGCGATTGAGCTTCTGGTCAAGCATTCGACAATTGTAACAGTGGGTACAATGGAGGAAAACAACTGGAGATTTAATCATCGCGATAGACGGGCAATAAGAATGCAGCAAATGAGTCATTCTTCCACCCTCAACTAGTCACACACTCTGTCTGTCCAGACATCCGTCATTAGGCCAGTCAGTGTGTCTGCCAGCCAGTCTCTTCCAGGCTGGTGGGGGAGTGTGTGGTCAGAGTCCCGTCTCTGCCTCTTTATCTTTGACATCAGCAGTCCTGTCCTGTCGGTACATCCCTGTGTGCATCTTCCTGCAAACCACCCACACACACAAACGCGCACATGCACAGACACACACACACACACACACACACACACACAATAACGCACCCCCACACACAGACACGCCCTTCAGTCCATGGTTTATCTTATCTTTCTGTGTTGACATCAGCAGTCTATCCTGTCTCTCTCTCTGACTCAGAAAGCTCACACACACACACACACACACACACACACACACACACACAAATGATCAAATAAGCCCGCACAAACATAAATATTCTGGAATGTTTTACGATGTATACCCAATCAATTACAGCCACACACACACACTGTGGCTTCACCAGTCAAAACTGCAGAGAAAAGTTGATACAGAAAATGCAATAGAATACAATAGAATGTACAATAGCCCAAACTAATCTGATGTATGAATTATAACATTTTGTTATTCAGTATTGCTGAAATACAGAGTGATGCAAAGTAATAGCGTTCATACATAATTGTTCGATTTGTTTCGATTTTAGTGGCTTTCCTCACACGGTATGAATCTTCCACTGTCATAGTGACTAAAATGTGTTGAAGATACGACGTTATGACGATATGACGAACATCCAACCTGACACGGCATTTGGCCGATGAAATGCACGATTTACTGTAAATGGGCGAGGGTGGAACAGAATGCACTGTTTCTAATCTCTTGTATCAGCAGAGTAATGGAGTACCGTTACCAGGCAGACATGGCTGTATACGTCACCTTCACCCAGGTACGCTCCGGCAGTAGACAGATCTCCATAAGATCAAATCACTGCTTCTAAAATCCTAGTACACCGTACACTCTACACTGCTATGCACAATTACATGCACAATGACTCTCATGCTTTCATGGCTGCATTTAAAAACAATTGGACGGCATACCCTTACCTCAAACTCTAAAGACAAAAGACACGTATGTAATTCAAGTTGAATAAAATGGTTGAGTGGAATCAAAATAGTGAAAGGAAGTTAAAGAATAAATGTAATCAACACTGTGTCCCCGCCATCTGTAGAGGTTCAGACCCTTTCAGGGTTTAGTCTGATCCCTCCCACACGTGATTATAACCTGGTCTTCATTCCCTCTCTCCTCCCTTCTTTTTGCTTTTCTCCCCAACTTCCATTTGCTTCATCTCCTCCAGCTCTGACTTTGTCCTTACAATCGCAAAGTCTGTAAGTAATTTGCAGAGGAGTGTGTGTGTGTGTGTGTGTGTGCGAATGTGTGTGTCATTATAAGATGACAGCATAGGGTAGATAGTGATCTTAGTCAATCTAATAGAGCTCAGATCCCACACAACACAGATGAAGCGAGAGCACACACACACACACACACACACACACACACACACACACACACACACAGTCTTGCTCCAAACCTCTTTAATCCGTTTAGAGTGTAATGGAGGGACAGGAGAGTACAGTGAGATAGGATTTGGGACATACCCTTATCTCTCTTTGTGCATGTTGGAGTATAAGCATGTCCCTACACTTTTATTACAATACCTTTAGCTAGAAAGTCATTTTTATTACCTTTTTATGACCTTCATTTTGATTGTTTATTCTGCCAAAAAAATGAATGAATGCAAATGAATGAACAGAGTCACCAAATCCTTCCAAAAGATAACAACCCAGTTCAACATGTGTGGTAACGTTTCCGCTGTATCGGTGGAAACATCGAATGAGCCGCCATAGGCCTGGACGGTGAGAATGAGATCGATAGAAGCTACGGTGAGAACTGAGCGGCGGGCAGTCCTCCGTCACCGCCTCTGTAGTGCGAGACGGCGAGATTGAGGATGGAGGTCTTGTCGTGGAGCTACAGCGGGTGTTGGCCCGGTGCGGTGCAGAGGAACCGTCGCACAGGAGAAACAACCCTGCGGTCATGGCCGTGGATCAAACACCGCACACCGGGTGGCCTCCACTCCGGAAGAAAGGAAGAGCAGCCCCCCGAAGGCATTACCCACCTGCTGCCTGCCGGTCAGGAACCCGTCTCAGTCACCTTGCTGCCCATCTTGGAGGGCCCTGCGCTTCGGATTACAACCCTCCCCGTCTCTAGCTACAGGAGAATGACACTCTGAGCTGAACTTGACTCTTTCAGTCCTTTCAATGCATCACCATCATGAGAAACAGTCCGTCTTTGTTCTAGTGTTCAAACTAAAGTCACAAAGTCAGACCTTACTGGCTGGGGGGGCGGGGAATATAGCCAGAATGATGGTGGTCATTTAGTGTACAGTATGTCCTTAATGCTCAGTTTAAATGCCACCTGCTAAATGTGGACGGGGCAGACAGAATGAAAGGAAGTGCAGTCCGTGCCTCTTGAGTATTTGGTAGGCAATCAATCACTTTGTTTCTAGGGTATTTATTTATGAACAGACCTTCATTATTATTATTAGCCTTTCTTCAGACGTCTTCTCAAACCCGTCTTGTGTAATGTCCGGCTTTAACACCATTTCCCACAAAGTCCATAAAAGCCTCGCATGCCTGGAAAAGCTGCCCGTAACCACACTCACACGGCCATCTATAATTCTGCTCATGTCTGCAGAACCTCGGCAAGCGCTCTCATGTAGCAAAGTTGATGATTACGGGATAGTTTGCCCGTGCCACTCCGTTTCACCTAAAGGCGCACACTGGGTAAAACAGCCATTCTAAGTCGGAGGGATTTTCTTTGTCACTGACATTTACACTGTCACTAGCACTTACTTCAGTCGGGCACGTCGTCCGTCAGCCTACTCTTGTGTGAGTAGTCTCATGCTATCAGTGTCTGTTAGGGCAGTTCATGACGACAGCCATCGGAGATGCTGCTGCCATCTTTGAGTAACCAATTGGAGGCACGTTCTTCAAACTGTGGCCATTTTAATCATGACACCAGGGCGACCTAATCCTCAAATGAATAATGAAAGACGCGAGCATGACCCTTCACCTCTCTAACCTGAGAGGAACTTAATGGGAAGGCTAAAAAAGCTGGCTAAGCTGGGATACTTCTTAGGGGGTGCGGAACAGAGTTCCTTCTGAATAGTCAAGTGGAAAAATCCACTTACCCATCATCTTGAGTTTTAATCGCAAGTCAGCATCTTAAGGACTTTGTGTCCAACCGTGCCTGTCTGTCTCTTTATGTATCTGCATCTGTCTATCTCTCTCGCAAGGAGAGAGAGGGAGGGACTGGGTGTATATATATATATATATATATATATATATCCCTCTCTCTCTGTGTGTTTGGTTGCTAGCTCAGCTTTCCGCTGTCGTGACTCAGTGTTTTTAGCTACCTTCTCTGTTTGCCTCTGTCATCCATTTTCTAGTTTTTCCTCGCTCCATATTTATTAAGCCTTTTGATAGACCTTTTGAAAGAAAAAAGAGTGAGAAAGCGCCTTTAGAAGCAGGGACAACCTGGAGAGTGTGTGCACTAGGGCTGGCCCCAATACATAATTTCAAGCTTTGGATAATGGTTTTCCGAACGAATATAAAAAAAATGTTGGTGATGAATCGCCATAAGAGTTAGTTTAAAGTCTGTCTCTGTTGGTCTTACTGATTCTCATGCTGGTAATAGCCTAAAGAGAACATGAAATAGCCTAAAGAAATTGGCTAAAGGAATGGCCTGTGGCATTAGGGCAATGTTGTCTTACGGCTGTACCTTACGCTCTGACATTAAGAGAAATTAAAGTATAGGCAGTGCTGGGATATTTGGATGAAATGTAACCTAACCTTCTACCTGCGGTTTGCAAATATTTTTTTTTATTATTAAATTTTTTTCATAAAAAACCCCCGAAGCATTCGATTCCTGAATTGAGATCCGAGCGAACGAATATCCGAATATTCGAATATTCAGGCTCAGCACTAGTGTGCCTGCCCAGTAATGAAAAAAAGAAGAGGAAAAAACGATTTACTATTTATGGATCTTGATTGACAGATCAGGTGGCCTTGCAGAAGCCAAATTGCCAAGAGGTGAAAGCCGCACCCTATCCTTCGAGGACATGAAGTAAAAAAAAAATGTCAGCTTTTAGCTTGGCAAGGAATCCTTTCAGAGCTCGACGAGAGAACCATCCACCCATACGGTTAATATAATACTTTCTTTTCCGATGTGTTGAAGAAGGTCAGCACTCTTGGGCCACGTAGCCCTAGCTTACCTGTCATCATGGCGTTCAGACCGCGGGATCCTCCCAGAGCCAAGAGGAGAGCGCTGCCACATCTGTGTCCAGTCCAGCTGTGTCCAGTCCAGCTGTCTCCAGTCCAGCTGTGTCCAATCCAGCTGTCTCCAGTCCAGCTGTCCCAGTCTAGCTGTCTCCAGTCCAGCTGTGTCCAATCCAGCTGTCTCCAGTCCAGCTGTCTCCAGTCCAGCTATGTCCAGTCCAGCTGTGTCCAGTCCATCTGTGTCCAGTCCAGCTGTGTCCAGTCCAACTGTGTCCAGTCCATCTGTGTCCAGTCCAGCTGTGTCCAGTCCATCTGTGTCCAGTCCATCTGTGTCCCGTCCAGATGTGTCCAGTCCATCTGTGTCCAGTCCATCTGTGTCCAGTCCAGCTGTGTCCAGTCCAGCTGCGTGGCATGAAGCCGCCCACACAGATGAACAGATGGCCACCCTTCTGGAAAAGACGTAAAAAAAAAAAGCATGTAGGAAACAAAACCAGCTCTACTTCGGTGCCTTCGTACCCGTATGATAAGGTGTTCGTAGGAGAGAGGGAGTCACGGTCACGATGCGTGTTTATTATTCTTATTGTTGTTCACCCACTGATGAATGTGAGGCGGGCAATACACCCATGGCCCATTATAACGCATTATGAGCAATACGTCTCAGTTCCTGCGATAGGGAACACCTAGGCTGCATTATAATAAACACGGGTCCCAGAGTGGGCACCAGACCTAGATCTATGACTTTAATTGTGGCACGGTGTGCTCCGAGACGCTCAGGTGAACTGCCCTAGGTGCGCTCCGAGACACTCAGGTGAACTGCCCTCGGTGTGCTCCGAGACGCTCAGGTGAACTGCCCTCGGTGCGCTCCGAGACGCTCAGGTGAACTGCCCTCGGTGCGCTCCGAGACGCTCAGGTGAACTGCCCTCGGTGCGCTCCGAGACACTCAGGTGAACTGCCCTCGGTGCGCTCCGAGACACTCAGGTGAACTGCCCTCGGTGCGCTCCGAGACACTCAGGTGAACTGCCCTCGGTGCGGCTTTTACCTCTCAGCCACGCGGCGTGAATGTAGAATCTTCCAATTGGATAACAGGACCTGTAGATAAAGTTCCCGGAGTAATAGATCTGGCGCCTGGTCAGGTGAACCATGGTCACTTCAATGCAAAGACATTTCCCCTAGCCGCAACCACTATATAATCCAATGTTAAGCCAATGTTCCAATAACCAATGCCGAGAAACAGTTGCACTCGAAAACATCTCCCTGGAGTGTGTGTGTGTGTGTGTGTGTTCATTATCCGGTAGTTACAAATAGGTACACTATAGTGTGTTAATACATTGTGCTCATTCATACATAGGCAGAATAATGTAATTAAAATAAAAGAAATAATATCATTTTATGTAATTATCAATGTTTTATAAAAGCGAGAGTAAACTATCAAACCTTCTGTAGAAAACTGAAAAACAGAAGAGGAAGAGGAAGAAGAAGAGGAAGAGGAAGAAGAGGAGGAAGAAGAATGACTTTGGTTATCAATAACCTCTTAAATAATGAAGTCTGCTTGGCTGAAGGCGTTCACGTAAAACCGCCACCAATATTTCTCTGTGTTGTCATAACTCATACGAAGTGTGTTGCCATAAAGAAAATATACAGGCACACCATTAGATCTCATGATGCGTTTTTATGGTGGAGATGAATATAAATTATTCCATGAAAAAGATACTCAAAAGAAATCTGTTACACAGTGGCCTT
>OOFB01025202.1:0-12227 GCA_900323305.1 Trachyrincus murrayi
ATAATGTATAGTAATAGTGATAGTGAGTAATAATAGTGATGATAGTGTATAGTAATAGTGGTAATAGTGGTAGTGAGTAATAATAGTGATGATAGTGATAGTGCAAAGTAATAGTAATAGTGATTAATAATAGTGATAATGCATAGTAATGGTGATAATGTATAGTAATAGTGATAATAGTGATAGTGAGTAAGAATAGTGTTGATAGTGATAGTGAGTAATAATAGTGATGATAGTGATAGTGTATAGTAATAGTGATAATGAGTAATGATAGTGATAGTGAGTAATAATAGTGATAATGTATAGTAATAGTGATACTAGTGGTAGTGAGTAATAACAGTGATGATAGTGCATAGCAATAGTGAGCAATAATAGTGATAATGTATAATAATAGTGGTAGTGAGTAATAATAGTGATAGTGAGTAATAATAGTGATAATGTATAGTAATAGTGATAATAGTGGTAGTGAGTAATAATAGTGATGATAGTGAGTAATAATAGTGATAATGTATAGTAATAGTGATACTAGTGGTAGTGAGTAATAATAGTGATAGTGTATAGTAATAGTGATCACCAGGAGTGCTCCTGACAGCTGAGCAGCGGGGGGCGGAGCTGCTGAGAACCAACTGATGAAATGGTGAGTGGGCGAAAACATGTCAGCTTGTTATTTCGGCTAATATTCTGTGTGTTGGACGACATTCGGAGTCGTGTTTAACGGTTACGTGTATTTAGCATGTCTGGTGTAAGTAGCCGAGTTCACTTTACTCACCAAAACGAGCAATCGGTGATAGTTGACGTCTTTGTTTGGCGAGCTAATGCTAGCATGTGGGCTGTTTCTCGCTAGCCGAACGAGAAGCTGTTGTTATTTAATGACACCAGCGGGTAGGACTCGGGTTAAACCGACGTGACGACTTAACATTTAACCTTTATTTAACATCAATGGTAATCCGGTTAGCATCCAGTTAGCACCGTTGATCTGGTCGTGATGAAGTAGCCGCTAGTGCTCAGCTAATGTAGCCTCTTAAAGTCGTCCGTGTTCAGCCGACCTGGTCGTTCATGTTTGGTTTTAACTGAACACTGAATGGTACACTGTCATCGGAAGATAAAGTCACTAAAACGTGTTGCTGACTGTCAACGTATCGTTTGCTTATATCTTTGAACGGCAAACTCGTGTAGCTAGCTGTTGGTACGGCTAGCGGCTAGTTAGCCGCTAGCCGCTAGTCGTACCCATAATGATGATCATATGGGAATGGACTCATTATAAAGTTCATGAGTCGAGGTAGGACACTGTTCTGTCGTCTGCATAGCTGTTAACATGTAAACGTGCTTCGCCAGTGAATCCCCTTGTTGTAAACGGGATTTAAAAAGTAAAGTACGTGATTGAATGCGATGCTAGTATCTTATGTCAGAATGTCTCATGACTTCCCTTCTTTCCTCGTTAGGATGTTTTCCTGATGATCTGATGCTGCAGAATGTCTCATGACTTCCCTTCTTTCCTCGTTAGGATGTTTTCCTGATGATCTGATGCTGCAGAATGTCTCATGACTTCCCTTCTTTCCTCGTTAGGATGTTTTCCTGATGATCTGATGCTGCAGAATGTCTCATGACTTCCCATCTTTCCTCGTTAGGATGTTTTCCTGATGATCCGACGTCACAAGACGACCATCTTCACAGATGCCAAAGAGTCAACTACAGTATACGAGCTGAAACGCATAGTGGAGGGTATTCTCAAGAGGTCACCAGAGGAACAAAGGCTTTACAAGGTGAGTCAGGTACAACTCAAGACCCTGTCGCTGACTGTTGAACGTTGTTGCTTTTAAAAATGATGAAAGAAAAGTATACATGATCGTCTCCATCGACCGCTACCTGCTTAAACATCTACTTTCTGCTTTGCTTTCATGCTTTCTTCGGCAAAACAAATACGTGGATAAATATGAAGGGTAGATGATACGCAAAGAAAGCGCTGATACGGGTATCAAGTAATGACCCCATACCAGCCTGAGATGGGGATTCTCAGGTGTTTAGGGGCTGATGCTGGTCTAATGTCATAGTTGTATTATTTTGACTTAGATCACATTGCTTCTGCATGGCCCCCACTGTACTGATGACAACCATAGCCCCGATTTAGCTTTAGATTTTCTTTGGCCAATTTAGGCCTGGTAGCATGTATTCAGATTGGGTCTGATTTGAAACACCATGTTGTTGATCCTGTTTCCATCAGACGTGGGCCTTATATACTGATATACTTATATACTTATACTTATATACTGATATAAATATGATATACTTAAAACAAAATCTAATCTTTGGACCAAAGCGAAGCGCCGTATTCGGCTTCACCGCAGGGTGCCCAGTCGAAATAGTCCCCCCAGTATGACTGCTCAAGCAGTGACTACAAGGACACCGAGACGGTAGGAAATCCTGCCGTATTTACCCACACACGTTTGTAGTCTGTTGTTAGTATATCAGGGCCTTCACTCTGGTCTAAAACTTCCCAGATAGGGTTCAGATTTCCATGTCAGTAAAATCTGCTGATTTAACGTTCTATTCTGGAGGATCAACACGACAAAGTGCTGAAGCTGCCTGTTTTAATATCAATATTTGTCTGTATAGTGCTGTATGTGTGGTTTACATACGATTGGATGTGAATTAGCTTGAATGCTGCTCCTAATCGTTCCCGCCTGTCGGGTTGTGATGGGATCACAGTAAATGGATTTTAATGCCACATTTGAGCACTGTCTCGGGTGAGACCAGCTATGAGCCATCTATTATTTAACAAAGTATTGTTCTCTTTCTTGTCTGCATTAGGATGACATGTTGCTGGACGACAGTAAAACGCTTGGAGACTGTGGATTCACCAACCAGACAGCACGGCCCCAGGCCCCGGCAACTATTGGGTTAGCTTTTCGTCTTGGAGGCAAGTTGATGTCGATAATTTTCTTCCCAGTGATTTTGTGAGCTGAAAAAACGTCCGTGGGTCTTTCAAATGAAGTGAACCAAGTCAACCCCGTGATGAAGGTCAACTGGGGACCGTAGAGGGAGCACCATCAACAAAGAAACGTGCTGCTTTATCTTTGAACAGCAAACCTGTGTAGCTAGCTGTTGGGTACGACTAGCGGCTAGTTAGCTTCCCGGGACATGAGCTAGTCATCACCTATAATGACGATAATTTAATATGGGGATGGACTAACTAAGTCCAGGACATGACACCACTGCAGTGGTTATAGTAAAGTTTGAAGTTTGAAATGTATGAATCGAGGTACGAGACACTGTTCTGTTAGCTTCTGCTTAGCTGTTAAAATTTAAACGTGCTTCGCAAATAAATGCCTTGTAAATGAACATATGAGTCCACGTCGCTATGGAGTCACACTCTGTTCCCACCGCCTGGCCGGCGATGAAACTACACTGGTCTTTAACCACTGTACTCATGCACGTGTCCTCGTTAAAAAAACGCACCGATACTTCGTTGATACGTTGCGAAACAAACATTTAAATCCACTTCTTGTGTTGCCTCGTCGGTTTTTACTAGGGATGGCACAATAACACATTTTCCCCTATACTGATCCTGGAATCTTGATTATCTGCCGATACTGATCCGATATACCAATGGTTTTTTTCTTTCATTAAAAAGTGGAATATTAGGCTAACCCATTTACTAACTTTGTAAAATATTAATAGATCGATACATACGTGACTGAATTGTATGCCATACAACACAAGAATATACATTATGTGGCAGATCACCACTACATAACACATTGACCATTACATCACTATACACATCCCCCTTTAACACTGACCCCCGACCCTGGCCACATGACCATAACCTGGCCCCCTGACCACATGACCATCACCTGCCCTCCCGACCACATGACCTCTAACCCCTCATATATCCATATATCCACATTTACTTACCTGTTTATATGACACACATACATCATAATACACACTACCAACACTGATTCAACATAATCAACATGAACCACTAAATATATCGATATGCGCAGGCAAAGAACGTGATGGCTGCACTAGACTTGGATAAACAAATGAGTTCGGTCCACATGGTCATGCTGTATATTGTATACATATAGAAAATAAACGGTTAAATAGATTTGTGTTTCTGGATTCTTCATAAAAATTATGCGATCGCCAACGTCTGCACCCGCGTACGCCGGTTAGACAGCGTGACTGTTATGAATGGTGCGAAATGACATGTGTATTATACTTTTGTATTATGTATTACTATTGTATTATCTCTCTTTCGGCTGAATGTCAGCTTTGATTTTGGGGTATCAGAGCTCTGCATACGATACCACATATTAGGCCAGTATTGGACAGATACCGATCCCCAGTATCGGACAGATACGCCCCCAGTATCGGACAGATACCGACCCCCAGTATCGGACAGATACCGATCCCCAGTATGGGACCGATACCGATCCCCTGTATCGGACCGATACCGACCCCCAGTATCGGACAGATACCGACCCCCAGTATCGGACCGATACCGACCCCCAGTATCGGACAGATACCGACCCCCAGTATCGGATCGGTGCATCCCTCGTTTTGACTCCAAACATGGAGACTCTGGATGTATTGGTTAAAACCGACGATGTGATGACAAAGACGTGGATTCAAATGTTTATTAACAAAGTATCACCAGGACACGTGCGTGAGAAAGTGGTTAAAGACCAGTTTGTCCCCAGCCATCGGCGGTGGGAACAGTACAATCACAACAATTGCAGCATCAAAACATTGTCATATTTTCTTCAGGGTTTCAAAAGGCATTTTCAAATATCTTTTGTAGACATAGATATTAATTTGTCCAAAGCTTATCCCTAAATTATGATTTGAAAAGGTTGTCGCTAGGGAAGAACGACCAGAACCACAGTGATGTGACCTTAGCGATCACCATTTAAATATTACATATTGTTTCACCACCTCATTATTATGACCACCGCCTTGCACCATAGTGAGATTGGCTAGATTACATTGAGTGTGATATATTATAAATATATACTACATTTAAGTAGTGCGTGGGAATAAAACGTGCCGTAGTGCAGAGCACGCTCAGATTGCTTAATTTGTTCTATAATTATATATTTATTTTCTGGTTTATATCATTTTACTCGTGTGTGTTCTGTGTAAAGTTGCGTGACAGGTTTTAACACTTGGGAGTGTGTTGAAAGGCCTACTGTTGTTCACACTGTTTACCTCTCTGGCCACCCTTCTCTGGCCACCCTTCTCTGGCCACCCCTCTCTGGCCACCCCTCTCTGGCCACCTCTCGGCCTTCTCAGATGACTTGTTTGAGCAGCTGAGGATCGAGGCGTTCTCCAGCCCTCCGGAGCTCCCAGACGTCATGAAGCCCCAGGACTCCGGCAGCACAGCCAACGAGCAGGCGGTGCAGTGAGAGGCTGGCCGGGGATGGGTGCTGGCCGGGGGTGTGAGGAGGGGGCTCCGTTGGAGGACATGAGGAAAGGGGGGGGGTCACCTGTGGTGAGCGGTTCGGTCATTTTTACCAACTGGTGGATCTTCAGCAGGGGAGGGGGGTATGGGGGAGGGTGGGTGTTGTCAGAACTCACTTCATTGATCCAAAACTAGGTGAACGCATGCTAAACACAACCTGACAGAATTGTCTCGACACTGTCAGTCATCCATGGGGCGGGTAGACGGCTGAGGGTAAGAAATGTACCTCTTATTTAATGATTTCTAGTCTTTATTTAGAGTGGGGCTGTTGTAGTCTCACTTGTGTTTGATCGGTTCATGGGAGTACATCGGGGAATGAGCGGGGTGTGTGTGTGTGTTTTCTTTTTGGTTTTTATGTTATTTTTTTGTGTTTCTTTAATAAAATATTATTAAGAGTTAACATTTTGAAGTATGGTTTGGACTGGTTGTATGTGTTGAACTGTAGCTAGAGTTTCTGGATTTGTATGTTACTAGTCTCAACCGTAAAGAAACGTGCATGGAATGAATCTAAACAGGAATCTGTACAATGGTACCAAGAGCTGAAGTTTAATATGGTAATGTTTTTGATCATATCAATGGTTTTAGTTTTCCTTGGCTTACTCCAAAGGTTACAGGGATGACTAGTGTGTCGTTACAGACTCATTTGGCCCTTTGCTTTCTCTACACGCTTTGTCACATCACATCAGCTTCTGCATGGATGGCAGACACAAATGACTTTATACAAACACAGGTGTAGTGTATGAGAGCACCTTAGTCTCTCACGCATTTGATTGGGACTTTTGGGATATTGCTGTCTGAAAGGTTCACCCATTTCTTATTTGCGTTTTTATTTCTTCTAGTTTTTATGTTCTACGGCTGCTGTTGGATACAAAGCTGTACAACTGCCTGTTGTACACAACACAAAACACCCCATGAAATACTGTTTTGTATTATCCCCTTAATTATGTCATATTTTTATGTTTTCATTAAGCCAGAAGGAGGATTTGAAACAAATTAAGTAAAGAAAACATTTAAATTGAAGAGCCCAGATGTTTAAAATCGTGGCAGTATACGAGAAAGAATTAATCAAAGGAGCGTTAAAAAATCCATGATCAAAGCTGCACTTGTAACGATTTCAGTTAACATTAAAACAGCTTGTTTTTCATTACTGTTATATTGTCTTTTTACCTTTTGCAATCTTTGACCAATTCTTAATTGTTGATATGAAATGATATATGAAATAACATTTATCCCAGTGGGGAATTTAAATCAGACGCTCATCAGACCACACCAGACGCTCATCAGACCACATCAGACGCTCATCAGACCACATCAGACGCTCATCAGACCACATCAGACGCTCATCAGACCACATCAGACCTCATCAGACGCTCATCAGACGCTCATCAGACCACATCAGACGCTCATCAGACCACATCAGACGCTCATGTACTCAAACCAAACAGACTCAGACTCTTCAGACCAGGAGTCCAGTTCTATGTTCCACCAGCAGGTTCGCTCGTTTTCATGTTCTAGTAGCCCGGAAGTCGCCTTCAAAAAGTACTTCAACTTCACCGGCTCTACGCGTCTAACAGACTCGTGTACCACATTTTTTAATAACTTAATGATTTAATAACTGACTGTAACCTTCTCTTTTTGGCATGTTTACCAGTCCGGTAACTTCGTTGCGCTGCTGTGCGACTTCGCCTAGTTAGCTGGTGGCTAGGACAGGACCTAACCCTAACGCTGCGAGATGTTTCTTGGTTGTTTATATTAAGGGGTTTTAACTCAAAGGTCAAATGGATCCGAGTGACTTTGTCCAAGCTGCAGGCCGAGCGGTGCTGGAGATGGTGGAACGGGAATGGGAGCCTTTATCTCCAGGCGAGCTGGAGCAAAGACTGGACCAAGCAGTCGAACAGGTCCTGGAGGCGGACCTTAGAGCCCAGGTCCTGGTGCAGGCTCAAGACCCGCAGGTTTCACCAGCAGAAACCAGTAACCCCCCCCCACACGATGCAGAGGACCGCCTGGCTCAAGAGACACAAGAAGACACCGTCGACAGTTACGCCGTTAAGGTAAAGACCCCCGGAATACGTCTTAGCTGTAGACACGCCTGTGAGAACATCATTGTGTTTGTTGAGTGTCTACTTCTCTTTCCCTCTACATGTGCAGCACATTACTGAACTTCTCCAGACCTCCAAGTCTCCATACAGCCAGTCCAGGTTGGCAGGACGCGCCCGTACATCTCTGTCCCACACGGTTCTGCTGGCCCTCACCCTGCTGTCCAAGCCCCTCAGCTACCGCTCGGTCTCCGGCCGCTTCCGCCTGGAGAAAGGAAACATTCACAGGATCTACTTTTCCTTCTGCGAGCGAGTCAACATGCTGCAGGATGAACTAATCAGATGGCCACGTGGTTTGTTATTTATCTTTCTGTCTTCAGAATCATTGGGAATGAAATTCTTCCTGCTATAGAAAATGCTTCAAAGACTCCAACAAGACAGACAACATTAGCAGGAGTTGGTAGAAATTGTGACGGTTAATAATAGTAATATTCTCTTTCTGGCCCCCATTCTCTACCAGATGGAGAAGCCGGGGACTTGCTTTGTCCTCTCTACGCTCTGCTGGGCAAGACGGGGCCCGAGGAGGCGCAGGGAGCACCCCAGGTCCTGGGGATCCTGGGTCATACCCACATCCCCATCCGCCTGCCCATCGGCAAGCAGAACGTGGAGAGCGCCGTGCCCGAGGTGAAGAGGATGAAGAAGGAGGCCCATCCGGACTCCTGGTTGAACCTGGAGCTGGTGTGTGACCGCAGAGGCCGATTCCTGCACTGCCAAATCAGTAAGGGGTCTGAGACGAGCCGAGCGGCGGTGCTGAGGGACCGGCTGGGACGGCACCCCCAGCTGATGCCCCCGGGCTCCTGCCTCGTGGCTAGAGCTGGCTACCCGCTCACAGAGCACATTTTGACCCCCCACGTTTCCTGCGTGGGGCCCAGGGAGGGTCTCTACAACAAGACACTGGAGGCTTACTTCAGCATCCTGGACCAGGCCGTGGCCAGCCTGAAGGCTCGGTTTCAGAGGCTCCGGTATCTAGACATGGGGAACTATGAGAGAGCCAGAGCAGTGGTTTTGACTGCCTGTATATTACACAATGTGTTCCTGGACATCGGGCCCCTGCTTGAAGGAGAAGTGGACGTAGAAGAGGCGGTTGAGGAAGAGGGGGATGTGGATGAAGAAGGTTTAAGGAGACGGGATGCTGTCACACATTTGTTGTATAAAGGACTTGAATCGACGTGTGGATGACATTTTGTCAGGCGGGTTATCTTTGATTTCTGAAAGGTTCCACAATAAAACTTTTTTTTTAAAGGAATTTCATATCAAACATGTTTTCTGATAGACAAAGGGTTTACATTATAACCAAAATACAAACATAATTAGACCAATTATGACCCGTGACACGACACAAAAAAAAATTGAACGGCAATTCATGAGTCAAAGTACCAATTCATGAGTCAAAGTACCTTTTTAATCACATTTAGCTTCCTGGATTTGATTTTCAATTGCAATTTACCTCAATGAGGACAATTCTCTCCGTCTTTTAAAAGACAATTGTGCACATTACAATCATCCAGTCAAACATTTTACAGTTATGCCCATTTTTAAAGTTTGTTGCCGCACTGCCGTACAGACAGACACTAAATTAACTTCACTGGGACGGTCCCAGTGAGAGCCTTCAATCCCCTCAAACTCCAGACCTCCACGCCCCAGACTGGTTCTCTACATGTAGACCTGGTGACCGGTGCCTTCACCAGACCTGCTCCTCTACATGTAGACCGGTGCCTTCACCAGACTGGGTCCTCTACATGTAGCCCGGTGACTTCACCTGACTGGTTCTCTACATGTAGACCCGGTGACCGGTGCCTTCACCAGACTGGTTCTCTACATGTAGACCCGGTGACCGGTGCCTTCACCTGACTGGTTCTCTACATGTAGACCCGGTGACCGGTGCCTTCACCAGATACAGAGCTGTCCTTATTGTCCATCCTTCACAAACTGCTCAGTGTTCTTCTGGGCCAGGTTAGAAATGGCCCGGGCCAGGTTGTTGATGGCTTCGATCTTCCTCTCCTCCACGGCCTTCTGCTGGGCCCACATGTTCATCTTCCTCTCCTGCAGCTCCATGTACAGCTGCAGGACGTCGTGCGGTGGGCGCGGGGCGAAGGGCGGGCTCGCTACCGACGGCGTGGGCAGGATGGGCGTGAACCTCTTGCTGGCGATGGCCTTGCCCAGTTTGGTGCCGCTGAGCTTGGCGTGGCGCCGGGCCTCCGCCTCCTCCCGACTCCTCCCCAGCACCTCCTGCATGGCCTTGTAGAACTCCCAGTGCACGCTGCTCTCGCCCAGCCGCCCGGCCCGCTCGGCGTTCTTCCTGTACGTGGCCAACATGTTGCGCCACTTCAGGTCACACTCGTAGGCCTTGACGGTGACGTCCGAGTTCCCGCTCTCCCTCAGTCTGGCGTTTGTCTTCTCGGACACGATCTCCCAGAGTTTCTTCTTCTTGCATACCGGCTGGTCGAAGAGCTGGTCCATCTCAAGGCGGATGTGGACGAGGTGCCACGTGGCCTGTAGAGTCCAGACAAACTCTGAGAGTGGGAATAATAAAGCAAATTTACACTACATGCTTTGTTTTATTATTTGACAAATAGTATGTATGTCTAAACCTGAACAAACAATTCTTGGCACAGTATGTATGGAAAATACAAAATACAATCCAGTTTTCAGTCATGAGTTACAGTAATGTGTGGTATTATCACATTAATAGTTCATTATATCATCAAACCTCCCACACATACAGTCGGTAGATTAGACTACTAACCTGCTTTTGTTTTGTCAGTGTCCAGATTTCGCCCCATACTAGATACCTTCCCCTCCACTTCAAGACTCTCTGTAACAATACTCTCGATTATCTCCATGTCTTTTAGTGCGAGCACCAGAATAAAAGTAGTTTATTTTGACAAACTAAATCTATCGTAGAGTTGAACAACCTGTGTGGGGCAGCGATAGCTGTGTCGCATTGGCCAAAGCGATGAATAAAACAACTTAAACAGTGCGTTGTGGTCCGTGTAGTTCTTCTAGTTCTTGTTCTGATGTCTCTCACCGTCCAACTGAACTACAGCCTGTTTACACGTCGACTTCCTCAAGGTAATAAACTATTATTCACCATTCATGGGACATGTAGTTCTTAAAGTCGAGCGATCGCAGGGCACACCGTGACCCGGGCGCATGTTTGGACTACAACACCCATGAGGAGTATAAAGCTACCCTCCCCCACCACACGCCCCTCCCCCGTCGGCTCTCTGTTTAGTCGCCTGGCTAAAGATGGCGTTAGCGGCTAGCCAAGGCGATTGCATTTTGTTTCATAAAATTTATTCCGCCACTGGTGAAATAACATTTGTCAAATAGATTTTTAAGACTTATTCTGAAGTGCAAAAAATGTATTCCATTGAGCAAATGCAGCTCCAATATGCAGAATAACGCGTGCCTGACCTTGCCGCCATGTAGGCCTGTTTCTTCAGGAAGTCGACCGAAGCCAGCGGAACTCCATCTCCCGTCGGCCCCCTCGAGTCCGTCAGGTGATCCGCGTCCTCTGGCGTGCTGGTATATGTAGTTCTTCACGTTACGAGAACTCCAGTGGCACTTATTATGTTGTGTGTTTTATGTCTTAAGTGTTCTAAAATATCTGGACGCTTCTTAATTCAAGTCCTAATACTCTTCTGTGCTATTTATGTATTCGTAGTGTGAAGAAAAAAAAGAAGCAGAAATCAATAATCCGGAGTGAGCAGGACCGTGGGATCATGGCGGCATTACCTGCGCAAGGTAACTGCAAACCGGCTCGAGGACCAGGGTCCCAGCGGGGCGCCCCGTCGCCATCACCAGAGTCCTCCCTCACCTGGTGCTTGTCTCGTCTCTCCAAACCTGTCCTGCAAACCACGGAGGAGCCTCAAGACACCGGCTCGGACAAGAGGAACAAAGCTGCTCAGTGGCGAGCCCTGGTGGCCATTCGGACACAGCACATCAAGGGGGGCACCGCCGGTATTTCCCGATTTAGAAGTCATGGTGGACTTGGCCCCCTATTGAATCTTCTCAAGGACCCCGAGTGCTCGAGAAAGACCTTAGACCTGGCCCTCAGTATCCTGGGTAACTGCTGCACGGAGTTAGCGACAAGGGTGCAGGTGAGAGCGAGGAATGCTGTTGAAAGGGAAGTGATGCTGCTGTAGGTTTTAGACATTATGGTAAATTACATTTCATCCCCTTTCTTTGTAGGTTCGTAAGCTTGATGGAGTAGCCATTGTGGGTAAGTAGGAACAATTACACATTAATATGTTGACTTGTTGCCAAAATGAAACTAAACATGTAACTTGTTCTTGACCATCTCAGTTGACATCCTGAAGAGGAACGTTACCACGGACACCGTCCAGAACCGGGCTGCACGGGCTTTGGGGAACCTGGCTATGGACCCCCAAAACTCAGCCCTCATCCATTCCTCTGGTGAGTGATGCCATGTCTGGGCTGCAGAAGAGTGACATCACTCTTTATGAGTCTGATGATTTTGTTGGCCATTAGGGAGAAGTGATACAGATACTCACACCTGTTCCCTTCCTGTTCCAGGCGGTGTTCCACTCCTCCTCCTCTGCCTCTCCCTGTGCTCCTCCTCCTCCTCCCCCAGCGGGGCCCCGCCCCCCCCCTCCTGCCCTCAGCTGGAGTGCGCTCAGTCGGCCGCACGCGCCCTCCTC
>OOFB01025207.1:0-10731 GCA_900323305.1 Trachyrincus murrayi
CCTTGCCTTCTTATAAAAGCGCCTAGTTCATTTTGCAGCTAAAGGTGCTGGGCGTTATGACCACCATAGCAAGAGCCAACTAGTGCCGTGTGGTAGGGTGTGTGTGTGTGTGTGTGTGTGTGTGTGTGTGTGTGTGTGTCATGTTATACTCCTCTACACAGGGCAAGCACGCCCCCTGGGGTAGCTACCACTAAGTACAGTAAATACAACAATATTTGTAGCTATCAGCATGTACTACAGATATATCTAGATCATTTTACTTAAAAATAATATGTATATATAGTTGTACATCTTATACATTGTCACTTTAAAACCAGTTGTTACCATTATTAATATCATTCACAGCCTGTCGACGGTTCCTGACAGTTACTCACAAAAACAAAGCACCATCTGTCTGTCATCTGTCTGTCAGACAGTACGCTACTGGCAGTGACCAATAACAAGGTGTCTGTCTGTCTGTCTGTCTGTCAGTCTGGCGCCTCTCCCCACAGACAGTACGCTACTGGCAGTGACCAATAACAAGGTGTCTGTCTGTCTGTCTGTCTGTCAGTCTGGCGCCTCTCCCCACAGACAGTACGCTACTGGCAGTGACCAATAACAAGGTGTCTGTCTGTCTGTCAGTCTGGCGCCTCTCCCCACAGACAGTACGCTGCTGGCAGTGACCAATAACAAGGTGTCTGTCTGTCTGTCTGTCCGTCAGTCAGTCTGTCGCCTCTCTATGATGTGGTAATATGGTGTGGTAATATGATGATGTGGTAATATGATGTGGTAACATGATGATATGGTAATATGATGATGTGGTAATATGGTGTGGTAATATGGTGTGGTAATATAGTGTGGTAATATGGTGTGGTAATATGATGTGGTAATATGATGTGGTAATATGGTGTGGTAATATTATGTGGTAATATGATGTGGTAATATGATGTGGTAATATGTGGTAATATGGTGTGGTAATATGATGTGGTAATATGTGGTAATATGGTGTGGTAATATGGTGTGGTAATATGTGGTAATATGGTGTGGTAATATGGTGTGGTAATATGTGGTAATATGATAAATGCTACAGAAGAAAATAACAAGAGAATCAGGCTTGCTGTCATGCTGGTTTGAGCGGGACAGAGAGCCGGGCGGCAGAGAGAGATGAAAACCTGAGACGTTCTGAACATAAAAACAGTGAAGAAAAATAATCCTCCCTCCCGCAAGCCAGAGCCAATTAAAACCCTCGCTCACTCAGCCTCGACTGTCCTTTCATCTCTCGCTCTCTCTCTCTCTCTCTTTCTTAGAGTCTCTCTCTCCCTGACGGTCTCCCCTTCTGTTGATGTTGTCTCTTGGTTATGCTGTGTACTAAACAACTGATTCACTCAGCGAGATGGGGTTACGGAGAGGCAGGACGGGCCCTGGGAGGACCGAGGAAGAGGGCAACGTCGCTGGAAGAAAAACTCAACTAAAAAACGAGGGCTGGGTGACACGACGATATATACTGTGGGACGATAGACACTTTGCGATATCGTTTCTAGCGTTATGTTGCATGTGATTATTATATATAAACCATTTCCTTATTGGATTTCCAGGAAAATGATTATAGCGTGATATATATCGTCATCGAGATATGAAGTGACCTATACCGTGATATAGACATATAGAAGACTCTGGCCATATCGCCCACTCCTAAAAACAAACAAATAAAAATACAAAAAAGAGAAAGAAAGAGGAAAGAAACGAAAGAAAAATGAAAGATAGAACGAGAAAAGTGAAAGTGAAAGAGATATTAGTCGGGCGTGGAGCCGCGTGTCACTCAGCTGTGATCACGGTACTACTGGTAGCCGAGGGGAGGGTCGCAAGGATCCAATAACTGTCATGTCTCCACAACATCATCATCCATCCTCTCCATTATCGCCCCGGTCCCACAGAGAGCTCAGACGTCTGGATACCTAGTCCCGGCGTGTCACCGTGACATCCGCATGCACAGCATCACTGCTGCTGCTTGTCCCTGGTAATACCTGGTTGCCGGGGCAACTTAAGGCAGGGGAGATGCACCACACACAGAGACAGAGAGCGAGGGAGCCCAAGGTCAGACGGGGAAATGACACAGGGGGGCTCAATATCACAAATAAAAAAAAGGGACAACCCGAGATACAGAAAATGGATGCATAACTAATGCCTTTTGTGAAATACAAATTGTTAATACAAGTTATATATTTGTTTTACTCTAATGTGAGATACAGAAATAGATTAAGCTATGAGGGTTAACTCAAATAACCAGAATGCCCGCCTAGTTCCAGGAACAGATGAATGAGAGAGAATTCAAATGAAGGTCAGAGTTCAGATGAAGGTCACCGCTAAAAAAGCTGAAAGCTGAGAAAAATATGAATGACGTTAACTTGCACTGGACGGCTTAACATTAATATATCAAAATAAATCCTTCCCTTCCCCCCCTTGGACAACACAGCTGGCTGGTGTGCGTCACTTTTGTACAATCCAATCGAATCCCAAAGGATCATATGACATTCCTACACTGATATCCTGTTTCACTTTGAAATATGATGTCATGTGAGGGAAGTCAGATGATCTGATCGCCATGGTGTCGTCTTTGAGGGCGTGGCTTATCTGAGAGGTAGCACGTTGTATTCCACAATTAGTCTATGGATTGAATATCATCAATGTGTGTGTGTGTGTGTGTGTGTGTGTGTGTGTGTGTGTGTGTGTGTGTGTATACATACGCATACACACACAACTTGGTTGCCAAATAAACTTTAAGCAATCTATGCATCTGTTGGCAGAGGAGTTTGTGTGAGGAAGAGAGAGATTACGTGGTTTCCTGCAGCATTAGTTTGAGAGAGAGAGAGATAAAGAGAGATGAGACAGATAGAGACAGGGAGGATCCAGGGTTTAGTAGTTAGCTGCACAGTTTGTGAGAGAGAGAGAGAGAGAGAGAGAGAGAGAGAGAGAGAGAGAGAGAGAGAGAGAAAGCAAGCGCAAGAGAGGGAAAGAAAGAAAGAAAGAGAGAAGAGAAAGCATAAATGAGAGTGTGTGTTAGGTGACAAACAAGCAACACACCCCGTCTACCAAAAAATAAAAAATACATTAAAAAAAACGGCACACCGGTTGCCGGGCAACGTGTGTGACATCAGCAACCTTCATCGTCGTCACCCACTCCCCTGAGCGGACGGTGCCGGGGTCTTAAAATAACTCTCCGATTATTATCAGGCTTCCAAGACCCTTCACTCTCTTGTTCTTGTAAACCAAGAGGTCTGTCTGTGTGTCTGTCTGTCTGTCTGTCTCTCTGTCTGCGTGTCTGTCTGTATTTGTGAACAAGCACAGCCAGTTTGCATGGTGGTTCTGGTACCAGGGTAAAAAAAACACATTGGTGGGAAAATAACCAATAAACCACAAATAAATTATGAATCATTTTAGCAGTTGGAGGAAATAAAAAGCATTTATGGTGTTGGGAGGGGGGTGGAGTGGTGTTGAATGAATGAACGACAGCACAAGATGATTAGCTTTAGTTGCGCGTAGGAGCTAACGAATGCCATCACTTCCACTTAGCATCTCTCGTCGCTATCTCGACAACACAGCTAGCGGCCAGCGAGTCTTGTATTAAAACGAATCAGGGGCTAGATTGACCAAATGAGTCCGAAGTCTGCCGGCACAGCTTGTTGTGCGTGATTGAATGTTTTCAGGTTTAAAACACTCAATTTGGCCTATTGTTGAAAAATAACCAATGATAAAAAAAAAAAAATACTAACCCCTGTTTCTGGTTCCTCCCGCTATCCTGTAAGTGTATATCTGGTAGGTTTTGTGTGAAAATCGGTTGTGTAACACTTGAATTCGTAGTCGCTATTGATTTGGTTGCCTTCATTGTTCTCAGCCTCCATTGGAGGTAGATTGTGATAAAAGTGTTTCATGAATAAATATCAAATATACCAAAACCCTGGGTTTGGTTCTACCACACGTTCTCTCTGCCTCAGGTTTATATGAGGGTGACACAGCTAAACTGTGTTATAAGGAACCAGAATATCGCAGATTGTTGAATCATTGAAAAAAAGAAAATACCCAAACTTTTGTTCATAGCTTTAGAAACATTTGGTTGCTTTTTTGATCTAAGACACGTTTTAGACACCCAGTAGAGTCTTGCCAAACCACGGTTATGCTGTATCGCACAGCAAAGCCCTGAGAAAACAGCTTCTTGTCTCCGGGCTAGGACATAGGAAAGAGCTTAGCGAAGGAGTTTGCTACCGCTGCGTTGTTAAAACTTGCACGGTGTCGAACAGAAAACCTATTATTTATTTATTACAAGCAACGTATGGCGTGAGGCTCGAACCCGGCCAGATATGTTTTACGCTGCAGGGTTGAAGAGTATTGACTGAAGGCTGTGGAACAGCTGCCAGCACAACACTCGGGAGCAGGTAAACAGAGACTGTGTACATTTTAAAGTCCTGGTACAGACAAGTACATCATGTAGATCATGCATATATGCAAACATGCACTGTGTGTGCGTGCTCAACGTACATAAATATACATAATGACTAAATAGTAAATGGTGCTAGAGAGAGAGAGAAAGAGAGAGAGAGAGAGAGAGCGAGAGAAATATAGACCCTGTATTAGCGAGCGATTGCTAATCCAGAGGCCAATACGGATCAACAGCTAACGCTACGGTAATTACCCAGCAACTCTTAACTACATGAGGATTTACAACAAAAACATACAACTGCTTCAAGTGCAAATGACCAATTACCATACGGGGCTTTTCAACCGACACACACATGTATCATTATTCAAATGCGTGATTAGCTGACCATAAACCGGTATCACATTACACCACCAGACACGGAAAGGTCCTCACAAGGCGGTTATATGTCAACACGCGTGCATGAGTGTGTTTCTAATCTATTGTCAACAACCCCCTGACAAAGGGAACAAAGGCAGGTTTATGTGCATGAATGGTAATAGAGTAGACGGAGTGGAAAGTGAGGTCAATTCAATTTCACCCTGTGCAATACCAACGGATAGCTGAGTTCCTGTTTACATTTGCCTGCTTCACCATTATTATGTACTTATTATGGGTATATGTACTTCTTATGCGTATATTTAACCTGCACCCCAGAGCTAAAATAGTTGTATCAAAGACTCTTCTTGTGCTGAATTGATCAATTGATTGGTCTACTGAAAATTTTAAATTTAAATAGAAAACACCAAATCATTGCCGTTTCATTATTTTTTTTAATTATAATACAAACCTTGCATTTCAGATTTATGGCTACTCTGCAGTCCAGTGGTTTTAAACTAGGTCGTAGTCTGCAGTCTGTCCAGGGGTTTTAAACTAGGTCGTAGTCTGCAGTCTGTCCAAACATTTTAAACTAGATTGTGCAGCTTTGACTGTTGATTGTTCTAACTTTGGATAAAAGCGTCTGCTAAAGGACTAAATGTAAATGCTATGAAAACAGTGAGAATGCAAAGCAAGCAAAATTCAAGGCTCTGATTAAAAAACGAAGAAAAGATAAATCAATAGACTAATCAACTATGAAAATAATTATTTGCCTCAGACTATAGAGATCAAATGCGCTATTAGCAAAGCTGTACAAAGCTTTGCACAAAGACTCAATGGAGTAATTGCTAGCCAATATTCCCCCAGTGCAGTTTCCACCCCTCTGTACACTTTCAAGGTCGATGGCGTTTGTATTGACTTCCATGTTCCATACGCATAGAGAGGTGTCCACTTGTCTCAGCATCGACCTTCCATCGGTGCGTTCCAGGATATCATGACAACATGACACAGGTTCATTCAGCGCTCAGGCGACGATTGATTTAATCATAGTGTTCTGGTTCTGGGCATGGATATCAATGAAGCTGAGATTGAGTCAGAAAGAGAGGGAGGGAGATATGGAGAGAGCGATATAGATGGGTGAGAGAGAGAGATGGAGAGAGAGAGAGAGAGGGAGAAGCTTCCCATCGAAGAAGCTGATATTAGCCCATCATCGTCGTCAGTCTATTGGCTATGCTAGCCGAAAACATGGAGGTGTTTTGAAAAAAACATGGAGGTGTTTTGTAGAAAACACGGAGGTGTTTTGAAGAAACGAGATGTTCCACTTGGAGAACTCCTCCGCCTAGCTTGTCTACACCACAACCGCTGAACAGAAGGTGGTGAGAGACCACCAGGCCCAAAGACACAACTGTGAGGCTGACATCCAAACCAGACAGACGATCATAAAGGTTTTGTTTCCTCGAGGTAAAAACATGAGCTCCTTCTGGAGGAAAGCGAAAGAGCTACTCGTGATTAACGTTCCACATTTTAATTATGAAGGTTAAAATAAAGCCAGCTTGCCTGTCGAATTGCCTGTTTTGTTTTTTTGAAGTTTGGTTTCTCCAACAGTTCCCCAATTCTGTTGCACAAAATAGTTGAGAGAATCTGAAAAAGCTCTAGCTAACACTTAATACCTTACCTAAACCAAGGTTTGGAAAACTAATTTGGTGAATCATGGCTTGACTCCAACAGCCAGACGAGAATCCATTCTGAAGGTCAATACGACTTTAAATAGAGGGAAACTTTAATTAAATTAAAACTGCACAGAAGTGTTGCCGACGCACGGAATTAATTAAATGGGTGAGGTATAATAAAACGTTTTACAGCGAAAACAGGTTTTGGGAGGATAATCACTTTAAAAGACGTATGAATTTTTCCCCAGGCTGTATAAATAATGACAATAAATAAATGACAGAGAAAAGCAGAGACTCCATTAAAAGTCTTCTCACACACTTGAAGCTGAAAGGAGAAGTGAAGGTAAAGTCTGCCCTGTGTAGCTCCACCCTGTAGCCAGGGTCGAGTCCCATCAACTGGTATGGGCAATACAAGTGTTCTGATTGTGATGAACTGGATGGTTGGTGTGGGTGGTGGTGGTGGTGGGTGGTGGTGGTGGATGTGGGGGGGGGGGGGGGTCCTACCGGTCTGCCACCAGTGGTCCAGGATGGGTACCCCGAAGCTCCTCTTGGCCCACTCCAGGGTCTCCACATCGCAGCGCTCCCCCGCCAGGAACAGAGACCGCAGACTGGAGGACGGACGAAAGAGACGCCGGTCACACTCACACATACACATACATGTCTGACAATACGTGTGTAATAATTGTCCTCGTTTAATTCTACCTCCCAAACGCATCTCCGTGATTCTGACGTGTACTGTTCTTGTTTCCCTTGGTAAGCACTTTGTGTTTCAGTCGTTTGCTGAAATGTATTTCTGCCTCGGTTTATTCATTTTCAACCCACTGAAGATGTCATGAATAAAGTTTGATTTGATTAGATTACATTTCGATTAAGGTTAGGAGTGAAACACCTAACACCACGAAACTTACCTGCCTACAATGTCATATCAAACCAAAATGTCTGCCGTCTACCCAGAGGCATCGCTGAGGCCCAACCTAACACCTAACCTGCTCCTTAATGACGTGTCTGAAATAAAACATTCACCGCAAGTCACTTTGGGCAAAAGCGTCTGCTACATGACTAAATAGTTCAACTAAAAATGTACAGGAATATTGTATTGTAGTTGTCTAGGGAAGATAGTGAAGGCCAAAAAAAACCAATCAAACAAACACAACTGTATTCCAGTCTAGCACCCCGATTTAGAGAAGAAACTGTTATTGTTTAGCACAAGCAACGTGAGGAGGAGAAGAATTATTATTAAAACTATTTTTGGCATGTGGAGAACATTCGGACAAAATGTCTGTTCCCCCAAAATAATGATGTGCTTTAGAAGCCCGTCAGCCGGTCTCGTTATGTCCCAAACAAACACAAGAGGGAACAATGTTATTAAATCTCCCGACGTAACGCAACGTCAGCAACGCTGTTCATTAAAATATAAATCACAGTGTGCGTCTTATTTAAAAAATATAAAACTGCTGGGACTTTGTTAAGACGCACCTCCGATAGACTTTCCCTAACTCTCATCAAAGGGAGAATAATTGATAGGCTCTCGTTTTGTTTTGCTGGCATGAATTGGAAAAGGATTTATATTTCGTAGCACCGACACCCGCAATCGCTAGTGGCGTAGTCACCCCGTGGCGTTGCTTGTTGATTATGTTTATTGTTCATCATATAGAGCAGGAGAAATCTCTCCTCTCACGGTCGTAAGAACTACTATCGGTTCAACAGAGTTGCTATTCTAGTCATGTTTTCTTCCTTAGGACCTTTAGTACCGAGTTGAGGAGGATAGTGGCAGTGATTCCAAAGGTACTCCACAACACTGAGCGGTTGTTCCTGAAGAGCTACTTTAAATCTGTAGTGGCTTTTATTTTGACGAGGAAAAATCAGGAACGTAGCAGTGGTCAGGATAAACAGCTATACCCAATTCAGCTGGGTATAAGTCTCCTTGTGAGATCTTTAAACCATAAAGCACCCAATGTGGTGTAACACTGACCAGTAATTGCCAGTTTGCCTTTGTGATTGGATTACAAGTTGTATGACATCACTTTAAGAAAAAAATATATATATATATATATATATATATATATATAACTGCAATGCGTTGTTTCCCCAGAGAGGGCGCTGTCCCTGCAGTTTGAGTTGAGTGCTGTGGTTGCCAACTGCTACTGTGTCTTACTGGAAGCCCTTATAAAACAGATCATTACCATGAGATCTGTCACTCACCGTCCATAAAGCACTCAAGATAATTGGTGTTCTCTAACTCTGTTGGGTAGTAGTACTAATAAAAACAACATTAAGAGGACTCCATTATACTGCCGTTTGAATGCTTTGGATGTCAGCTTGACTGCCCCCAAAGAAAAAGCAGAACAAACTGCGTAGAAACCAACTAGTGCATAGAAACCAACTAGTGCATAGAAACTAACTAGTGAATATAATTTATATTTTTTTTTTTACATAGGATGTTTCGAGGCTATGATGCCTAGATTGTCAAGGAGCTATACCAAGATCAAAAAGCACCCAATCTCTACGAATTGACCTTTGAGTGGTGCAATAAAGACTGGGAACGTTTCCATCTTGGCCTTGAGTCCCACACAGTAAATGCAGATTGCCAATATGCCAAAAGTCAACTCTAGGGGCCTAACCCTAACCGCACAACAGTCTAATATCACAGAGACAATCGTAGGTCAGCAACTACTTATTCTCTTTATTGTCAATTCATCCAAATAGTTTTTTAATGAACCATATAAAGTGTCCTAAATAATGGCTAATGTCTACCCAAAGCTAACACAGCACAAGGCGATGTCGTAAATGTGCTTTTGAAGTATTGATTTTTCTTAAAGATCTGAAACTGAAAAAAAGGCAACATATTTTCTGTTGACCAACTAATTCTTCAAATTCGGAATCCAATCATTTCAGTCCCAGGATGCAACAATGACTTGGATCCTGACATCCAGCCATCATTTCCTTTCAGCAAACAACGCACCGGGTGTTTGTGATCCTAATTCTCTTCCGCTGTGAATGCAGAGACCCAACACACTCAGTCCACAAGACACTACACCAGATGTCTGCATCCGACCTGCGTGTAGCAGAGCTATGGGATGCATGTGTTGCTATTTGTGTTGCAATTCTTTCAAACACGCATAGAAAAGCTGATTTTCCACAGACACAGCGAAGCCGGGTTCACCCGGAGGACAACTTGTTTCATCCAAAGAGCGGGAAACACTGCCGGCAATAATCGACACGCACGGCATGCCAGCGGACGCTTCCTTAGCCAGGAAAGCGTGTCCTCAAAGGGAGCCTTGTAGTCGAAGCCCAGATCTGTCTACTGGGGGTTCGTCTGTTCTAAACCTGCCATCAAAGATCTGGGCTCCTCTGTCAGGGACGTTGTGTGAGGCAGTGCAGCCTAGATCAGACGAGACCTCTCACACAGGGTGGGCGTGTAGGGATGTGTAGTGACACATAGGGTGCTCGACTTCCAACCCTAAAGGTGTCAGGTTCCATTCCCAATGTCAGCACACGTCTACCAGTAGGCATCTAACCTAACCTGCTCCTTAAGGACACGCATCTGAATTCACTGAAGTCACTTTGGATAAAAGTAAACGGTAAATAAATATACATGTGTAGGGTGACAAACTATTAACATTTATAGTGAACTGATAACCCACCAAATACAACCAGTAATTGTTTTATTCTTTTTAGTCTCTCTTAAGATGGAGCGTACCACCTGGGATTATATTAAGGAAGCAAACCATTCTGACAGTTTGTGTCCCGGTCGTCGAAGCATCAGCTGATGTGCAGCACATCCATCCGCACGCAGGAGGCGAGGACGAACCGATGCCACGCTCATATATTGAATAGGAAGTATTTCCACAGCGAGCAATTTCTTGGCAATTTCTTTTGCTTTCAAGGCCTTCCACTATAAAATACCCGCGGGGGGGGGAAAACGGCTGTTTGACATCGTAGCCGCGGCGCTCTCTGGAACCCAGTGGAAGCGAGACACGACGTGTAACCGCACAGCGCTGAAAGGAGAACGCTCCTGCTAGCGGTGTGTAAGCGTTTTGCGGCACGGTGAAATGTTTCTCCTGCCTCTCGGCCAACAGCGGGAATACGTTTCCCCGCTCTCTCCCTCGGCTGGAGGGCAGACAGAACCGATTAGGAGCGAGGCAGACACGCCGCATGGAAATACAGAAAAATAAATAAAAACACTGGCAAGGGAGGGACTGGAGATAAGCAACAAAAAGCGCGTTTGTATTCAAGGCAACAATATTAGTATTTTGAGGCATCAATGGGGGGGGGGGGGGGGGGGGTTTGACC
>OOFB01025208.1:0-27108 GCA_900323305.1 Trachyrincus murrayi
GTGTTATGTTGACAGTCCACTTGGAAGTGTATCTGTTGGGCTTAGCACAATGCTGCTTCTCCTGTGTGTATGTGTGTGTGTGTGTCACTACGACCTGGCATTCATCGTAGTGGGGTATGGAGGAGGTACCTGAAAGGCTTGTTCTTCTGCAGTTACATTGACGTGGATAACTTTTATAAAAAGTTTTGGCTTCTTAATAAAGCTTCTTGTAATTTAACATTGTTTTATCTTTCTTTCTTCTTACCCTCATTTGTAATGTTAAAGCAATGGGTGGCCCCAAGTTGTTCATACATTAATTCATTTCAAATAAAGGTAGATTTCACAGTCTTCCCTCGCCAAAATAGTTTGTCGACAACCCAGAAGTTGTGTCATGACCCCCACACTAGTTTAGTTTTTTTTAAATTGTAGATTTTTAATTACAGTGCACCGTAATTTAGTAGTTTAGTCTGTGTTATGATTATGCGTTAAAAAAAACAACTAAAACGCTTTCAATTAAAGCCTTATTAATTCTTATTGCCCTCGTATGAATCTGTAATATAATCTATGCAAATGATGAGGTTCAATTAGACAAGATATTTTCTAACATTTATCTGCATGATCAAATAATAAGTCAAACATAACACGATGTCCTAAATCATGAACACAAAGTGTAGAGTAAACGTCAGGGAATGATGGATGGATGAATGAATGATTTACAGATGCTGTGACGTGATGCTGCGTCGAGGTGACGTCCTTGTGATGTGTTGTAGTGCACACAACGCGCCACCAGAGGGCAGGCGAGTCCTATAAAATGGAACAGGCAGTAAGATGGACAACAGTCGGCACAGACAAAAATATAAAGTTTTTAAAAACGTTTTTGCTGAACAGAAGTCAAAACATTCTCACCTCACAGTTCATCAGCCAGTAGAGAGTAAAACTAACCAAGTGTTTTCAACTTTTTCAAGGGCATTTGTGGGAGCTAAACTAATCAAATATCTAGGCCTACTTTTTGATTTGTGAGACCTCGAAAAAGAACATTTGCACTTCGGCTTCAAAATCTGCGCGTTACTTTAATGAACAGAATGCATCGATGGTAGAAAATGTTAAATTATTCAAAGCACACGTTTGAACGACAAAGCCAAAAGAAAAAGATCTAGGTACAAACATAATTAAAACAAACATATTGAAATGAATCCTAATAAAGTATGTATTCAAACATCTTCTTAATGTCTTACAGAGCTCAAAAGCAGCTAAAGAAAAGCATAGAGAGCCCATTTTGTAATGTGCCTCAAAAGTAATGTGCATTATAAAAATTGCTTTTACAAAAATACAAGCAAATGCCTTTCCCTTGTAAACACATCGTCTCATTATTATTTGCATGTATTTATTACACCCAAATTTATAGTGAAGGTTTCCAAAATGGATGTGCAACTATCTGTCGGTGATCATGGAGTCTTTTGGAAGACAAAATCATATAATTAGGTTTGAAATGTGTTAGGGATGAAGATAAGTCCCGTTTTCGTCCAACAGAGGGCGATGCAAGACTAGCTGAACACTTTGTGTAAACACTTTCTTTTTAGGCACATTCCAGTCCTGTCACTTCCTTGGGAATCCACCAAAAATGTCCAATGTGTTGCAAGTAGACAACAGAGTTCTTTCAACACAAACCCGGTGCTTCAAAAAAACGTATGTAGAAAGCAGAAGAGACAAAAGAGCGAGTCCTCATGTTGGTCTTCGTTGCTTTTGTTGACAAACTGTTCCAGGTTCTACTAGTCTGGTCTGGTGGTCTCGTCAGCCCCAGGGGTTCGACTGGTGCCTGAGGTTGTAGTTTTGTAGTTCTATCTGGTCCTTTATCTGGTTGATCAGAATCTGGGACAGCATGATTCCCACCAGCTGTGTGTTCAATGGAGAAACAAGAGAGTCAGGTTTCAGACGGTTTCACTTTGTGTTCAACAGAGTTCCTATATTCCTTCAGTAGGTCTGCATTCTGTGGTTCTGTGTCAAGTTAGTTGCCCCGTTGTTGTTAAAATAATATAGAAATGATAAATCAAACCAATGATACAAAAGTTACACTCAAGTGATTCGACGACATGACCTCATCACTTCATCACAATGATCTGACGCAGAGAATTTTTGATTCATAATCTAAAGTCTGATGGCAGACGAGCTCCAATCTGGGTAAACGGGCGCTTCTCTTTCTTTCGTTTCATATCTGTTTCATATCTATATCTGAAATTGTCTATTAACAGTAAACACACACTCGGCCAGCAGTAGTAAACAGTAAAAAACTGTCTGTAAAGGTTTCAAATCAACACCGTGTAGACCGGCCACTGTAGAAATACACGTATTAAAATACCCTTCTGAAAGTTCCGTCTACTGTTCGGTAAAATATCAGGTAAACAGGAAACAAGGCCTAACTCCACCCCTTCAGTTTTTGGTTTCCGGCCCAGGCTCTGTACCGTCTCCCCCAAGAAGTTCTGCTATAACATAGTAGGACCGCTGGATCCCAGATTACCTGTGGGACGGCTAGCCCCAGCGCCACGCCCCCCAGGAGGAACATGTTGCTGTGGATCGAGTCCACCAGCTTGTCTATACATCCGTTGGTGTGGATCACCTTCCCAGCTTCCAGATAGTTCTGCTCCTGGAGGCCGCTGCCACACATGGTGTTGATAACTGCCTGTACGAAACCACAAACACATTGTATGTATTACTGTTCAGGAGACACGTTAATCCAAAGCCTCTCTCTCTCTCTCTCTCTCTCTCTCTGACCTCGTCTTTGGAGATGTGACAGCAGGAGTAGGGTACAGAACAGCGCTCCCTGCTGGGGTTTTGGGAAGTGCAGTTGAAGTACATGTTATGTTGCCAGTCTGTGTACGCCACGGCACCACAACAGTCAAACTACAGACAGACAGACAGAACACACAGGGAAGCATTGACACCTCTTCTTAAAGCTGCACTATGTACGTTTTCCCATTAGGCTCGAGTTGTAGCTATAACTGTCGTCTGAAAATGTTGCCGCTTCTGAATGACGTCAAGACTCACGTTATTTACTACTTATTTATTGCAACTTTCTAGTTCGGATACTTTTAACGGAGTGAATAGCTGCAGTGGAAAAGTTACATAGTGCAGGTTTAAAGGGGAACCGTAGAAAATTCCCAGAAAAGTCAATGGTCCAACTTTTCCAGGGTTTTTAGCGGAAACGCTGTTGACGTTGCAGACCGAGACTTTTCACAGCACATGTATGGAACAGTACTCTCTAATATTAGAAAATACAATGGAGAATATATTGTTTTATAATTGTTTTTTATTATTATTGGTACAAAACGGATCCCATGGCTCACCTCTTTCTGACCGAAGTCTATGAGATTTTGGAGGTCGAGATCATCCCTATAATGGACAATGGCGTTGTTAATTAGTTCAGTCACTTTAGTCCGCACCTTGGAAGAATACAGAAAAAAACAACACAAACCGATTCAATTACAAAAACTCGACACATGAATAGGACATATATTAGTATTGAAGTATTTATAAGCGTTATGATTCGGTTTTCTAATTCGAATACCCCAGGGATGGTTTGTGAATGATGTCAATATGAACAACCGAACTCGGACTGGATGTTACCACCTTATCAGCGAAGATGAACCCCAGGACTCCGGCAGCCAGCTGAAGCAGGAAGATCAGAGTCAGGAAGACACAGAACTGGACGGAGGACAGGAGGAAAATAAACTGGTTTAGTTTACACTGATAAGAGAAAGATCCCGTTGCCTCACTCGTTCCCGGTAAGGTTTTCAGGTAACTTTTTTGTTGTTTACTTTGTGTAAACAAAATAAACGTTGCCACTACTTTTTTTTATGTTCTGCTCGTTCATTGCTCAGCTTAAGAGTTTGGAGATGTTGGGTGTTTTGCTGTTAAAAAATGTTTCACAAAATATACACGTAGTTCATCTGTGATGATATAATTATCATGTTGCAATGTTTATGCAGCCTGTTCAAATTAATTTCCTAATTCAAAGCAACAACACGACGGGAGATGACGGGGGATGACGGGAGATGGGTGTTCCCGTGGGTGCGCTCCAGGCCAGCATTTCTTTCCAAAGGATCCAAGAATTTTGTTTTGCATTTTTTTTTCAAGCCGATATCAAGACCGACATAAATCAGTCTTCACTAAAATATTTAACTTCTCCCAAACTCCTCCCTCGTATGCATCATGCTTCCTCCAGGTACCTTGGGAACCATCAGGGTGACTTACTATCTGGAGGAGGCAGATGTTCTCACGCAGGGAGCCCACACAGCCACAGAAGGTGATGAAGAACATCAGGACACCCACGATCATCAACAGCATAGCCGGGTCCACTGACAGGCCGGCCAGGGCTGCCTCTGGAGAGAGACATACAAGAACAGACAGGATGACGGTTCAACTGTAGCGCCTGACTGATTCTTGACACGAATAACACATTTTATGGGACAGAACATTGTTCTTGATATTATTGGTCAAGATCTTTTGTTTCTTGAATATTAAAGGTGCTGTAGGTAGGATTTAAGAGCTATAATTTGAGTGTAATTTGTTGGAAATGGCCGAGTCATCTGTCAGCTCTTAGTGAGTGAAATGCTCTGTCAGAATATCCCTTTCTAGTTGACTGCGCCTGTCTCTGTTTGAGCTCATTTAGATTTTAGACCGCTCCCAGGGCATCTCTTCCAGCACCTTTAATATTTATTTAAATCAATATTACTTTAATTAAAACCAGTTCTCAGAGAGACTAGACCAGACTCTTACCAGTCAAGACATCGCCTCAGAGAGCTATGGTGACACACGGTGTGTGTTGGTGTAACATTATTATCAACGTTAATCGTCAATTGATTTAGTCAATCAGCCTATTCACCCCCCTTCACCGGCTGAATCTGAAGAGCATCCGAGATGCTAACTGCTAGCTATGACATAGCCCCGTCACAAGAGGACGTTTTACCTGCATGCTTCATTACACGAGCATAAACCCCGATGGCCACCATCAACAGGGCGATGATCTGAAGAGGACATTGGGGAGAAAAAATTGTTCATATATACAGTATATCTTTTGTTGTTGTTCACTCTTGGTGTTCACCGTTGTGTTCACAAAGGAGCCGGCCGCTCCTGGATGGAACAGATCCTGCCTGATCATACACATCATGTGTTCTCCGTCACGTTTCATCTTACACTTTGAACCGAGCACACGGAACACTGAAGCAACATTAAAACTACACGGTGTCTCTTTGAGAAGCGACGAAGCTTTTATTAATTTAGTTTTGTGTTCATACTTGTCCAGGGAGTGGCAGGGCTTTCAACGATAGCCCAAATCACAGCAGTGATCAGATCTGCCTTCATGACTCAGATCTGCTTTAATGACTCAGATCTTCCTTAAAGACTGTGTGTGTGAGACCAAAGGAAAACATTCAGTAGAGCGTGTTGCTAGGCTAACTAAGAAGAACCACATCTTTTCCCTTTTGACTCCTTTAAAACATTTCTTTAGAAATGACACATCCACACACGTGATGTATACGACACGCTGTGGGCGTATGTTGGGAAAAACCACCAGAAGGATCAGTGACTTTTGATCTACTCGTCCCTCTCTTACGCACCTGTCTCATGAAATAGATGTGCAAAGTGTTCTTCTGTTATAACAGAGACAGACACACACAGAATTGAAACTAAACTCAAGCTTGATTCAGTTGTTGACGATGCTCTCGGTGTCTCTGGGATGCAGCTCAGCGCAGATGCAAAAATCTTACCCCGACTCTGATTCACGTCATCCGGCGGACAAAAGTAGCGGGGAGGTCTGGGTGCAGGCAACACGGAGGAAAGGTAAACATTGTTCATTTGCATATACTACCCACATTGAAATTATACGAAGCCGGTTAACAAAGACTTGTCTGTCTTGTGTTTTCCTGCACATCTTTATCGCACTGACCATGCAAAGGAAGTGTATCCCCAGACCACTGCTCTACGCCGAGAGAGGAGGACAGAGTTTCTACCGTCTCAACAGAACAATACGAAGCCGCCGGGAAATGCTTGCTTGGCTTGCCCCACACCAAACCTATCCTGTTACCGCACACACACACACACACACACACACACAGTGATGTTCAGGTGGGGGTTGCTATATATATACATATATATATATATATATATATATGTATATATATATATATATATGTATATATATCTGCTTGGCACTGGTGCAGCGGGTTACCTGCACAATGGTCTAGCCAGGTAGGGAACATCTTAATCATAATAAACTTAATGTAGTCACATGTGCCAAAGGAAGGTCTGAGTACTGAGTACCCTAAGCTGTTATCGTCAAGTCAAGTCCAACAAACGTCTGACAGAATAACGAACCCTGAGGCGCTGAGCAGAGATAATACATTCCAGCATCAGGTTGGTACACGACAGGATGGAGAAACACACACACCTCTGACAAACTCCAAGAACTCAAGTATTCATTCATTTCATTCATATCTGGCACCTCAAAGGGCTTATATACAAATCAAATATGGGCCTCATTTCTGGATGAAAAGTTTGAAAACTAACTTTTTTGTTTGAAAAGCCTAACATTGCATGCTAACATGAAGGATGTGTTTACATGAAGCACAGTACAAAAACGTAAACTTAATCCACACCAAACAGTTTGTTTATGTTCAGAAGTCTTTCCGGTAGTTTTCTATCTCAGTATTTACTGAAAACACAACTCAACTGTATTCACTGGAGTATTATAATTCATGAATCCAAAACAACACAACACTCGGCATCCTCTTAAAAGCTTACAGTGTCTGAAATCACCTCACAACCTTGTGTGCCATGTGACTAAAAGCTAAATAATAACGTGACTCAGCAATTACATTTTAATACTTCTCCTTTTTGGACTGTGTGTGTGTGTGTGTGTCTTGTTTAACTTGTCTGAACATGACATAAACACACATTTCACATAGTACATAAGGCGAGGTTATGTGAGGATATAGGAGGGGAAGATGCTCCATCCAGGAGGTAAATGTTGGTCCCTTTCAGCTTCCAGCTACTCGCACTTTAATAATTGTGTGTGTGTGTGTGTGTGTGTGTGTGTGTGTGTGTGTGTGTGTGTGTGTGTGTGTGTGTGTGAGTGTGTGTGTGTGTGTTTGAATTGTGTGTGTGTGTGTGTGTGTGTGTGTGTGTGTGTGTGTGTGTGTGTGTGTGTGTTTGAGAATGAGAGTGTCTTGTTTGAGGAGGTAAATGTTGGTCCCTCTCAGCTTCCCTCTCATCTTCCCACTTCGGGCATTGTTTTCATTTTACGCACGACGCGCAAGTCACACCAAGGCTAGTTACAAATAAACGACCAGGGAGCAAACATGGAGAGAGTAGATGATTAACAGACACCAACACACATCGCTACTCACCCAGAAGATCATGTTGAAGACAAACAGTGTGTACTTGACCACCGGACTGACGAACGAGAAGTCCTCGTCATTTAAAGGCGCGCCCCTGGGTCTCCCCATGATGAATACTTATTATTATTATTAATGATTATTATTATTACCAAAATCTTCTGTACCACGGACACGTAGACCGCTTTCGTTTACACCATTCAGCAACACAAAGTATCGACACGAAGGGTCGCTGCTCTGAAACGACAGCTAGAGATGTTTAGGTGAGGTCTGCGCCCTGATCGTTTCCTCCTCCGACGAAACACTTCGTGAACACTGGTGGGCCGCTACCTGGGCGTGGGCGTGTCCCCGAGGAGCGGGCGTGTCCACGGGGGCGCGTCACATCTTCTCACCTCAAGCCCCCCTACCTTCAAATAAGAAGCAGGTATGGGGTTTGGCTTTTTTACTGCCCAGCCTCATCACCAATAATCGACCGGTTATCATAGAAAATGTAATAATAAAAATAATTAAAAAAATAATACTGAAAACAGTTAACTGACACCACACTCTGTAGTCTGGAAAGAGAGCAGGACCAGGTCCTGACTAACCCTAACCCTTTCTTTGACATTTTTTACATTCATAATTGTATTAGACACATGTTATTTACATAGAACATAGGTATAATGTTCACCAAAACTAATCCATGCCTCGTCCAAATCTATCTATTTTTTTCTCTGTATAAAAGCTTTTTTCTCACTGAAACCCCGTGTAAATAATTGATTTTCTCTTATTGTACAAGTGCATACATTTGTAATAGCTAATATAAGCTCAGATTATATGTGTATCCATTCAATATTTTGGTCCTGTATCTTATTGCTGTCTTGAATTGTATTATATTATATCGTATATATTTTTAGATCAATTCTAATCTTATTTTAAATCTAATTTAAAGATGTTAACGTGTACATTATCCAGCGTGAGTCACTGGATAATGCATCAGTGTATTCAGTGATTGCACTGCAGTGATACATGTTGTCCACTAGATGTCGCCGGTGAGACGAGGTGTTCGTTCATTTCCAGAGAAACAAAACATCCGGTTTACCCGGAAGTTAGTCCCCCGCTGCCAAACGAGGACATCAGTCGCCTTCCTCCCTGGACCGGGCTTCATCATGGACGGTGTGTGGTGTGTCATCCATTAGTCAGTCTATTGAAGATCATTAGAGGGCCCTCACCCCTCAACAGAGAGGTGGTGGAATGGAGGATGGAGGGGTGAAATGTTGGTTATAAGTTAGGGGACAATTCAACTGAAGAACGCTGGGGTTGTCTGTAACTTGTGTTTAAATGTACATTACAAGATGTTTATTTTATTTTATTATATTGTCACATACTTTATTATTATTATTATTATTGTGTTTTTAATGTGAGCTGCTCCATGTAGTATATATAGTGTATATATAGACTATATATACTACATGTATAGTCTATATATAGTCTGCCATCATTGCCCAGATCAGTTCAAGAGTTGCACAAACCAATACATATCTTCTGTCTTCTTGTGCCTCTCATGTGTAATAATAACTTTAACCAGGGCCGACAATATTAGTATAAAGACCCAACTCATCATACCAAACCGCCTGAAAATGATGCTCTGCTTTTTAAGATCTAGACAAATGGATTTATACAATAACATTGTCGTGACATATGTTCTAATAATGTTCAAATCTCTCCACCGTCAGGTCTTCCCCTGTCGTCCCTTCGTCTGCTGGTGTCACCCGTCCGCCTCCTGTCGGCCTTCACCTGGCAGGTGGTCCAGCAGCACCGTGTGTTGCACTATGACAAACTGGCCGACTTCGTGGGTCTGGTAACGGAGATGGTCCCGGGACTCGTCCGACCCAGCCAGAAGGCAGAGCTCATATTGGGCCTGAGGGCGAGGGTAAGAACAGAAGCTGTTCTTACCCTCTTCACCCAGTAAACACTTGAAACACTTCACCCAGTAAACACTTGAAACACTTCACCCAGTAAACACGTGAAACACTAAAAACACTAAAAAACATACAGTACAGTACATTCCTCAGTCTCTCATTAATCAGTTGTTAAACACTAGTTTCACGAATCTTTCTCTTGAAAATGAGGTTGACATTTATTTACTTTTAATTATAAATGATGAAATATGTTTTCTTATATAGTTATGACGGTACAGGTATGTACCATATATACGTAGTTATGGATTCATGCACACAAGTTAGCACATGATTCTTCAAAACGAACTCAGCACAAAAGTATCTAATTGTTACAAAAGGCAACAGAGTTCAAAATGTAGTCCTTACTCTGCTGCAATATTTTAATACTTCAACATGATTATTATCACCATGCTTCTGAATGTGTTCACTGTTAAGCTTGTAGCAGTGAAATACCCATCACGGTTACCATGTGCTGTCCTCTTACACAGCTCGTTCTGGAGCTGTGCAAGGCAGACGGGCCGGCGAATCTGCACAGCATCCAGTATAACCTGGAGAAGATCCACGCATGCACCGCAGAGCTGTGCTCCTTCCACCAGGAGGTAGGAACCCCTGGACCTCCGAACCCCATGTAGAAACCACCAAAACTAAGTAGAAACCACCAATACTAAGTAGAAACCACCAATACCATGTTTTTCCACATAAGCTGAGATTTATTTTTTTTACTTACTAAAACAGATTTGTATTTTAAATCGGACCCGGCGTAGAACAACGTATCAAAGTATCAGACACACGATGCCTGAAAATGAAATGCATAATAACAATAATAAAGTCATGATATTCCTCGTTGTCTGCTGGCAGAACGGTGTGAAGACTCTCGAGAGCTCCTACACCAACTTCTCTAAGCTGGTCCTGAAGTTAATAAGTGTTCCCTTCGAGAAAGAGTACTTCCTCAAGGTGAGATCTTTGGTTTGTTTTCATTCGTAAAAAGAGCGACGGTGCCCTCGGTTGACAGACTAATACAAACACAACCGTGGCTCTAACTCTGTGCTGTACACGGCCGGATGAATAGGAGGTGTTCCCCGTGAACTACGGCTCGGCCTACGACCAGACTCTCAGTCGGCTGGTTTCGGAGTTCCTCTCCAGGCTGGAGCAGCTGCTGACCACGCCGACCCTCACGCAGGTGACCCCAGACCGGCACAACTCCGCATCCTGGATCAAATAATGTCTGCGGAATTTGTACAGATTTTTTTGTTTTTTTATTTACTGTAGAAGAAGATAAGATCAAGTGTTCTTTATTGATCCCAGACGGGAGATGAAGAAAGAATATCTTATGTATTAATTTTTTTGTTACTTTTAATTACTTTTAAATAACTAACTAATTAAAATTGAAATGAAACGTGATGGAGGAGAGGAAATGATATGTGGAAAAGCTTCACTGTGCTACTTCCAACAGACAGCGGTAGTCAAACGCCGTCTCTCTCTCTCTCTCTGTGGTCAGACAGCGGCCTGGCTCACCGACAGCCCCTCCGCGGCTGAAGAGTTCAGTCAGACGCTGTCCGATCCATCGGCGCTAAAGACTCTGCTGCTGCATCATCGGCAGCTGGGAACCCTGAGCACCGGTGGGTTACAATAAGCATCCTAACTCCACCGCAAGACTAACCGCTAGGAGGACAACTTGGATAGATTCACTTACATTTCCTCTTTCTCTTTTTCTCTTCATTTGTTTCTCTCTTCTGTTTCCTTCCCGTCTGTGAATTCCATTTGTTTGTGTGTCACTTTTGCGTTGTTGCGTTATCTTTCTGTATATATTTTGCGATAATTTGTATCTCTCTTTATTCTACTACTACCATCTTCTACTTGCTGCTGTGCTTCCCGATAAAGTACCATCTCATCTTATCTTGTGTATCATGTGCAGAATGTTGTCTTTGTGCCCGCGAGAGTGGAACAATCTACTGGCCACAAGCAGTCGCTTTAACTTGTAACCCTGAATCAAATCTATTGGCCATCGCCTGGCGGACCCTGACCGTCTGGTTGACGACCTCAGAAGTGTCCTGCGTGGAGGAGGAAAACACCATCATGGCCACGCTAGCTCTCCCTCCCGAAGCCACCACCACCACCGTCTACCCGGAGGAAGACGAGTACAGCGGTAACCCGGACCCGGACGGGGATGTCTGTGGTGGAGCTGAGGATTCCCGGGACATCTCCACGGGCCACAGTGGCGAGTGGTTGCCCACAAAACCGCCAGGTGAGACACGGTCCACCGGAGACGAGAGAGGAGAATCTCAGGGTTTATTTCGAGTCTGTTGTCTGTCGTTCTGTCTCATGCGATGTCACAAACGCTACGCTCACTCCTGCGTGCTGCTCTGCTCCTCCCCAGACGAGCAGCGGTCCACGCCTCGCCTCCGGTCCGTCGCCACGCAGCCCACCCTGAAGCGGGTGAAGGTCCACCTCCACAAGATCACATCCCCCCACATCCCCCCCACCGCTACAGAACCCCTGGCAGGCAGCGGCCGGCCCCGGCGAGGAGGGCCCGAGGGCGGCCGCCGAGCAGGAGAAAAGCTGTGGACGGAAAGGACCGGAAGGGACAGAGAAAGGAGAGCGACGATACAGTGGAGCAGGCGGCCGCGTCCGCCAAGACCACGAGGAGGAGGAGGAGGAGAAAAGGTGCGGAGGGCGAGGAGCAGGCAGAGGGCGAGGAGCGGGCGGACGGCGAGGAGCGTGCGGAGGGCGTGGAGCGGGCGGAGGGCGAGGAGCGGGCGGACGGCGAGGAGCGGGCGGAGGGCGTGGAGCGGGCGGAGGGCGAGGAGCGGGCGGACGGCGAGGAGCGGGCGGAACCCAAGGGAGAGGACCGGCGCTTCCTGAGCACGCGGCCGGTGAACATGCGGTACGCCGAGGAGGAGACGCGGTGCCCGCACTGCTACAAGACCTTCCAGCTCCCCAACCAGCTGAAGACCCACATGAAGCTCCACGCGCTGCCCTACCGCTGCCTGCAGTGTGAGAAGGGCTTCGGCAGCAAGTCGGGCTTCTACCAGCACCAGCGTCTGCACAGGAAGGGCCGGGCGTTCCCCTGCGCCCACTGCTCCACGAGCTTCCTGTGCCGCTACTCGCTGCGGCAGCACGAGCGCACGCACACCGACGGCCCCGCCCACCTGTGCCCCGAGTGCGGCAAGCGCTTCAGCAAGGTCAGCATGGTGCGGCACATGCGCATGCACGCCGGCCAGAAGGACTACCTGTGCACCGCCTGCGGCAAGAGCTTCCTGTCGTCGGGGGAGCTGCTGCTGCACACGCGCACGCACACGCGCGACACGCCATACACGTGCACGCGCTGCGGCAAGGGCTTCACCACCAAGAGTCACCTGATGGTGCACGGCCGCTCGCACACGGGCGAGCGGCCGTACCCGTGCACGCTGTGCCCCAAGCGCTTCCTCACCGTCAGCTGCCTCAAGAGACACATGCTCTGCCACGACGGGGTGAAGCCCTTCCGGTGCCCGAAGTGCTCCAAGGAGTTCTCCCAGAACGGGAACCTGAAGAAGCACATGAGTACTCACCAGGCCCCACCGTAACACCGTGTGGTACGATCACCACGTCATAATCACCGTAATAATAACCCCACCGTAACACCGTATGGTACGATCACCACGTCATAATCACCGTAATAATAACCCTACCGTAACACCGTGTGGTACGATCACCACGTCATAATCACCGTAATAATAACCCCACCGTAACACCGTGTGGTACGATCACCACGTCATAATCACCGTAATAATAACCCTACCGTAACACCGTGTGGTACGATCACCACGTCATAATCACCGTAATAATAACCCCACCGTAACACCGTGTGGTACGATCACCACGTCATAATCATAATAATAATAATAACACACGGGTTGTACAAGGGTTGCTTTATAGGTGACATGTACAAAGACATGAAAAATAAAATAAAATACAGCATACATTTCTTTTCTCCTTTTTGATACGGTATAATCGGTGTAAAGTTTTTGTTGACCAATAGTATGAAGTCGTGTGGTGGACTAGAAGTTAGGAATAGAGAACCGGGAGTAGGTGGTCGTTTTACATCAATAACCATGAATTATATTGATTACGATCAATGGTAAATGGACTATATAGTAGTGGGAGGAGGAGGAGGAGGAGGAGGGACCAGAAGTGACCGGATGGATACACCCCAGGCGTGCCAAGAACGACTCGCAGGACGACTCGCACGGCTCCCTGACACCGAGACCTCATAGCAGCGCTGTGAGCTCCTGAGTGAAGCCGCTGACGGTGCTCCTTTCACAGGCACAGGTTTCACAAAGAGTCTGTGTGTTGCTGAATACGGTTCTAATTCAGGCATGCTATATTCATCTGTGAAACTATACGCTTCCTATGCATACTGGTTATTTATGTTTCATATTTTAATTGTCGTTTGGGCTCAGTTCATCAACTTGTTTCTGTGTGCAAAACTCCTGACATAAATCCCTCTCAGTAATGAATGAAGGGCTGGTTGTCAAACTGAAGGACATTCGTGAGCTTTTTAAAAAAATAAATAAGGATTCTATATCTTTTAACGTCTTTCTAATCATGATTAGAAAGACGTTATGTCAGTTATGTCACCATAACTTAAGATCATAACGAGACCTGCAGCCTTTAAAGTGACAGCCCATGAGCAAGGCGGTAATAGGTCTACGCTACATCACAGAAGGCAGAGTAAAAACCTTTTCAATTAAAGACAGTGTTGACAAAGAGGGACGAATCTATGAGCCTACACCACACCGACGACGCCTATGGATTTCAACCAGCATGGTATTATAAAGTCTTTGTTTCCCTGGCAGCCGGTGAAGTGACACCAGGATAGGGCTGACGTGGCTGCAGCGTGTTGGACCAGCTGATGGTCCGTGCTGGACCATCAGTCCAGACGAGAGAAAATAAAACAATCAATTAAAAGTACAAGAGATAGAACTGACCGCACGTTGGCAATGTTCCTTAGTTGGGAGAAGCATGTTGGGACCAGCTTTCTAAGATGGTGTTCAAGTTTGAATTCAGGGTTGACGAGGACACCAAGGTTCTTGGAGGGGGCGATGTGGTCAGTGGAAGACTGAACGCTGCTCAGAACGGGGTCAGGCCCGAAGACTAAATACTCAGTTTTGTTTGAGTTTAACTGCAAAAAGATAATTGGTAGCCATTGGTAAGACTAGGACTTGGGCTCAGATGGGTGTTGAGTGTTGGTGTTGAGGAGGCCCATGGAGCCCAGGGCCTGGTTCACCTGTTCAACCAGAGCCTGAGCTAGCTCCAGCAGACTCTCATCCCGGACCAGGTCACTCTTCTTCTCCTTCCTCCAGTGGATGCGGTAGAGCCGCCCCAGCTCCGGACCAATCTGGAATGGTGGGGTATCAATATGATCAATAATAACGCTTGCAAATCATTATTATTATTATTATTAGTGCTGAAACTTTCACTGAACAATTCATCAAAGTGTTAAATTGGAGCAATTACAGACTAATGGACAACACACGTATGTCCACTACTGCGTGTGTCACTGACCCTCTCTGTGCGGCCGCCGTGGACGTGCTCCAGGATGTTGTGGACCTCCATCTTCAGGACGCTGCGTGGGTCCAGGACCAGCTTCCCGGTGCTGTACCCGGAGCTGTCCGGCTCCCTCATCGCATGCACCAGCATGTTGTTGCCGGGAATATGCTTCCACTCTGGAAAGTCGTACCTGCGGAGGATAGGGCAGCAAATGGAACGTTTGGGACTGTGTGGGATAATGAATTTCAGGGTCCTCCGTGGAATATATAATAATAATAATAATAATAGTAGGTTATTATTGTTATGATGTTCTGTTTGGTTATACTTGACCCTGTCTGACCCGACACATTCACACACCTGTGATTGACAGGCAAGATTCCCCCGAACCAATCGGGAAATAATTTTTTTTATTTTGTAATTGTTTTTGCTGCGAATGTCTCCCCAAATAAACTAGTACAAGAACATGACTAAAATGACTTTTGATTGACAGCCCTACTCGTAAAAAGCCTTCCCTCCGCAAACTAATATTCATGCAGCAACGTGAATGAATGCGGGTGTTATTGTTGCAACTCAATGTAATGAAATGAAATGATGCCGTTTGGGGCGTGTGGATCATTTGTAACGCTATCAGTGTTCAGCGTTGGTTCTGTGGATTTCTCAGGGGATGTTGTCTTCTTGATCATGTGATACGTAAAACGAGTCACTTCAAGTGTGGTATTAGATTTGGGTAGAAATGCATACCTGCTGTTTAGCTCGGTTGCCTCGTGAGGGAAAACGTTGTTTGGAAAGTAGAAGTTGACCTTCTCTCCATGGACTTCCTCCAGGTTAGACATTAACTTTTCAAAAGACACGTTGCCTGTCGATAGATTCACATCATCATTCACCTCATCATTCACATCACACCTCATCACACCTCACAGCTCCGAGAGGCAGATACAATCTCGGCTACTTTTGTTTAGAGTTTCGTGTTTTATATTTCTCGACATGTGGACTATGTGGAGAACATCATGCCGTCATGCAGGATATCCATTTGCTAAAGCGGCTGCCGTCACATTTCACATGTAACTATTGAGCGTTGTAACACAGTGGTTAGTTGTAATGGAGTCAAAACATGACATAACAGTTCACCGTATAAATGCCAGACCGTAATCTTTGTGAGCCTGCTGTGGTTTGGTTTCGCTAATACTACATGAGTAAACTCTGACAATGGTAGTTTAGTAACAGCAAATACTGCATAAACAAACATAAACACAGGCACTGAGAAAGCTCTGGTAGTTTTTTAAAAACCGGAAGTCCCGGGAAAAAGCCATTTGCCGGTACATTCCCGGGGAATGAAAGTAGCCGTATTTTGATCCACAGAACGCATTTATAAGCAGTTCTTTCATTTGTAGGCTTTTGTTAGGCAACTTGGAGACCATTAAAATATTGGAAATCGGTGGAGCGTCCCTTTAACCACTCCTCTAGTGCTTTATATCTCTCTATTGGATGCAACCTAGCCTCGTGAGACCATCCTGATCTCTGAGTTCACATTCTGCTCCTCTCAGATCAGTCTGGCCTCGAGCCGGATGCTAGGACCGACCTACCTGTGGGCAAAATCACTTCATCTGGGTTGTGCATGAGGACGTATCGGGACCGGTACATGTTTCTGTAGACACAGTCGTTGTTGGCGGGTATCTGGCCGTAGTAGTGGATCTCCCCGGGCGAATCGGATGGCAACCAGTCGGAAGAAGGTTTCAAGTGGGAGTCGATTGGCCAGGGCACCACCTGGAGGAAACCAACCTGTGGGCCGATGCAATCGGGTTTTAGGGGCCATTTTTGGGATACAGTGCGGAAACGGTTGTAGTGCATTATCGGTATTAAGTAGTGCACTATATAGGGAACCAGATTTGTACACACAAATTTCAGACACTACAAAATGGTGACGCCCCAAATGGTGACAGAATGCGGGATGTGATACATCCCTGTGTGACTCAGGTTTAAAGAGCGGTTGAATCATAATGACATTATGGTGCTGTTTGATCGTACATGTTTATCACAGGTGAGCCAAGTGCTGTGTGCACGATGCCATCAGTCTGGGCTCCATCCCGTTGAAAGCCTTTTTCAAAAAATTAAAAAATGCTAGGACCAATCAGCAGAGTTTTAAATTGACCGCCTATCAGTGCACGTGCATTTGATTGGACCGCGTTAGCCGTCAGCTGATAGGCGGCGCGTGACTAGAGTGTCCCCCCCCCAGAACTGGCCACGCCCATAAACACATCCCCGTATTCTTATTCGCTCTGACGTTAACGCGTGGTTAGCGCACCTTGCTGGAGTAGTACTGGAGCACCGTCTCCATGGTAGCGGAGCAGTTGGTCTTGTAGATGATGGCCCTTTGAATCCCTAGCAGTTGGTAGAGCTCCATCGCCTGCACCAACACAGAAGCACACTTTCCTTCACATTTCTATTCCAATAAAAACATTTTACATTTTCGTCATCTACAACTTTAAACTCGAGGCTGAATCCATGTTTGTAATTTTGATTACAAACATTACAATGATAAATTACAATGAAAAATAAATACAAATGTATTTTTAACTCAATTTAAAATAAATGTATTTCACATTTGTGCGAGTAGTTAGTAGCTAGTAGCTAGTAGTTAGTAGTTAGTAGCTAGTAGTTAGTAGCTAGTAGCTAGTAGCTAGTAGTCGTTACCTGGATGAACTGCAGAACATTGTTGTAGCTGTTGAACATGGTGGGCATGCACAGTGTGTAGTTCAGAGGCATGCGGGAGCGCTCTGGTGCGTCCTGGTTCAGGACGGGCAGGAAGGTGAAGTTGGTGAGATCCACCTTGTCGCTTGACAACAGCCCGGCGTACCTGGGAAACATTCACACTCACATTCAGAGTTTTCAAACTGTTGTACACGCGTATCAAGCAATACTCTCATATTAGAAAATAACCGACCACGGCGGTTTTAAACAGCAGCTCGTTTTATATCTCTGGAGGGAGGCCTACCTGGCCTTACACTCTCTGGAGGGAGGCCTACCTGGGCTTACACTCTCTGGAGGGAGGCCTACCTGGCCTTACACTCTCTGGAGGGAGGCCTACCTGGGCTTACACTCTCTGGAGGGAGGTCTACCTGGGCTTGCAGCCGACGGGGATCTGGCACAGGAAGTCTCCGGTCCCGTACTGAAAGTAGAAGTGGGAAGAGTGGGTGGTGCGCTTGGCTACCACGGTAACCACCTCTCCATCGTTCTGGCAGCAGAACACACAGCGACTCCGCAGCGCGTCCTCCTCCCGGTGCACGATGCCCAGCAGTCGAACGCTGGCTTTGTCTGTCCGATGCTCACGGAAAGCATTGATCAGTAAGGTCTTAGAGCCGGGCACCTGGGTGAAGGTATCGGACTGCATCCTGAAGTGGCACAATTCGGTCAACTGGTGGTCCCGGAGACCGTTCTGAGAGAAGCAGCAGGAAACAAGAGAAGTCATTACTTCCTGTTTACACCAGACGTGTGGATTCTACTGAATCTGGATTGTATCTAGATTCTAAGGGCACGGCTCTCATAACCATTACAAATCTGGTGTACTGACATGTAGAGAAAGAGGTAGGCCTATATGAGGTAAATGAGTATGTGTGGTATAATAATAATAATAATAATAATAATAAGGGATGTCCCGATCGATCGGCCACCGATCATTATCGGCCGATATACGCCCTAAACGGGTGACCGGTGATCGGCCAATTTGCCAATTACAGGAGCCGATCGCGTGACTCAAAAACTCATTATGTTCAGTCACACTTAACTTACACTCAACTTACACTTAACTTACATAGCCCATTTCATTGATCTCGGTTATAGGAAGGAAAAACCAGCCTTCATCTCACTAGGTTTGTGCAACAAAAAAAAAGTAGTCCTACACTTGTCATTATTCACACATCCCCATGTTAGTGTAAACTACTAAAGTATCGATAACCTCACAGGAGGATAACTCATCCCTTCTGCTTCATATGAAACTAACCTATCTCTAAGATGAGCGAGATAATGATGAACCAAAATAATGATGTCTCAGCCACCATGTTGACCTACATGTCAACACAGTTCCTACAATGTGAAGCAGAACATGGCTCCTTGACACCGAGACCTCATAGCAGTGCTGTGAGCTCCTGAGTGAAGCCGCTGACGGTGCTCCTTTCACGGGCACAGATTTCACAAAGAGTCGCTGTGTTGCTGAATACGGTTCTAATTCAGGCATGCTATATTCATCTGTGAAACTGTATACACTTCCTATGCATACTGGTTATTTATGTTTAATTTTAATTGTCGTTTTGGTCCGGTTTATGCTTTGGCCCAGATTTATTACATAAATCCCACTCAGTAATGAATGAAAGGTATTCCCAGATGCATGGGCTGGTTGTCAAACTGCATGACATTTGGCTTTTCTTTTAATAAAAAGGGATTATATATCTTCTGTCGCAGCAGCGGGTCTTTTAACGTCTTTCTTCTCATCGTTTTAATGAGTTATGTCACCATAACTTAAGATCATAACGAGACCTGCAGCCTTTAAAGTGATGCCCATGAGCATCACCCATGTACATGTCGTTATTTAGCAAAAAAACAAAAAAAACATTAAGGAACAGCCTGGATGCAGGCAGGTTTTGTATTTATGCATTGCAGAGTTATTCAATTGTCAAACATATATATTGGATTGATTTTACTTAATTAACTTAACTTAATGTACTTAAAGTGTGCACTGTGCAACTGTATTATCTAGGAAAACACAAGTGTAACAGTAAACCCTCGCTACCTGCCACTTAAGTGCAGGGTTGAGACTGGTTTTGCAGGTAGAGCAGGTGGTCCGTGCTGACATGCTAGCGCTCTTTCTTGATTGACTAATGCCCCACAGGTGTGCAGCCTCACCCAGCACCCCGAGAGTCTAATCAGTCTGACTCGGGCCAGGTGACACCAACAACACACACTCCACAACAAGTATCAGATCGGGACTCGGTATCAGCAGATACTCAATATTAAAAGACTTGTGACACCTTTCGATTTCAACTTTCCACCCTTTGGCCACACACTTCATTATGTCATTCTGTGCTCACACACTCAGCACCCTGGCCAGACTCGTACACAATTATTTACAAATGTTTACACTCTTTTTGATTTGAATTATTTTACAATTTCAGTGTAAAACCCATTCATCCATGGCTTAATGAAACCACTTCTTTATGATCAATTCACTGAGCATCTGTGGATACCTATTGGTTTTGTAGTGGATAAGTATTATTACATCTCAGCCTGCGACTGGTGAAACGTTTAACTGGTTGGTTTCATCATTTGTGAAACCACCTTTGAAAGAGTCCTATACCCTATACTCTGCAATGTTATATTACAACAGGTGTAAGAGTAGGTATAATGACGTAACTACCCGGGGTGTGAATACCTATTGAAGCTTTAATTCCTGATATTATTTCAGTCCTCAGAGTTGTGTGGTTGAAGGTCACTCACCAGCCGGTCCGTCGGCCAGAACTGCCGGAGACCGAACATCACCACTCCCGTGGAAGACACCAGAAGACTCAGAACCAGGAGGGAGGTTCTCCTCCATCGCCATGAAAACATCCTAACGCCATATACAACGTTACACAATGCTCATGAACAGGACCGGTAGCTCTGCATGTCCTGAGTTCATATTCTAAAACCCACACATCTACAATATATGATCCCTCAAGTAAGTCATCGTCAGTTAGTTAGTGAAAAATACAAAAGTCACGAAATGCTTCTGAAATGTTTTGTTAAAAAATTGAAAAGATTCACTCACCTTTTGTCTCTTGTAGTTTAAGTTGAATTGCCTTCTGTGCTCGGAGATTGTTGATCCTGAATAAATTAATCAGTTAGTCTGACAACTGCTGTGCAGTGCGTTGTTCTGTGCAATAGAGAGAGATATATGGTGGCTCTAGTAGCTGCTCAACAGGTCCTACACACACATACACACACACACACACACACCCTTTACCCACCACGCCACATGGCTAACAGGTGTGGCAACATTCAACATTGAAGGTTAAACATTCAACATTCAACATTCAAGGTTAAACATTCAACATTCAACATTCAAGGTTAAACATTCAACATTCAACATTCAAGGTTAAACAGGCAGGGTTTTAACAGACAGGGGTTAAAACAGGCAGGGTTTAAAGAGACAGGGTTAAAACAGGCAGGGTTTAAACAGACAGGGAGACATTTGGCAGTATGCTTATGATACAATAACGAATCAAATCTCGACCGTCCCGTCGTGACTCCGGCCGCGGGGTTAGAGAGCTGGTGACCCGGCTGGGAGAGCTAGCCTAGCACCGCTAACCCACGGCTAACTTTAGCTTAGCCACGGACCCACGGCTAACGTTAGCTTAGCCGGTGGTTCTGAGACAGAACCCCTGAGTTTAATAGGAGAGTATGTTGAAGTACATACTCTCCTATTAAAACCTCATAGTAACTACTGTAGTAGCGAGTTTAGTGAAATACTACACAACACGTTAAAACAGGACTCGGGGTGTGTTGTAACATCACCAGTAGACGTTTTAACACGATGTCGAAGTGTTTCAGGTCTTAAAGGTCAAAGGGTTCAACCGTTTGCATGCAAATCATTGAAGTTTTTTTGGAATGACATTGAAGAACAGGCAGCCGATTGGCTGACATTTTCTACTTTACATATTTTGATCAAAGCATAACTGTGGAGTGTGTTGTTGGTGTCTGGTTTAAGCAGCCTCACCTGGCCCCAGTCAGCTCACCCAGCCCCAGAGTATAATCAGTCTGACTGGGGCCAGGTGAGGCTGGTTTAAGCAGCCTCACCTGGCCCCAGTCAGACTGATTAGACTCTGGGGCCAGGTGAGAGTAATTAAGGCCCACAGGTTAAACCAGTGGTTTTCAAACCGCGGGTCGGGACCCATAAGTGGGTCCCAGCAGGGGACCGTCGATATGAAAACATTTTTAAGAAGGTGAGAATAACACAAGAACACAGCTGTAGGAAATGTAATTTATTTGCAATGTTTTAATAACATCATTCCTCAGATAAAAATGCAATGTTACAGGAATATACATCAGAGATTAATTTAAAATTTGCTTTCAAGGGACCATACAGTCTAAATATACTTTTTCCTTTTTTATTTACTGGTAGCGTGCGTTATAAGCAAGACAGACTCTGTCACCAATGACAGACTGACGAGTTACAGATACAAACTGTACATAGACTATTTACAAATCAACTTTTTGTTTGGTTTTTCATTAACTTTTTATTGAAAATACGAGTAGAAAAGGTGATTGATTAATATTCAGATTTATTCAATTTGTATTATTTCCCTTTCTAGAATCTAAAAAATGAAATGAATAAATTAACGCAACAAGAAAGTGTTCTCCAAGAAGATAAAGGAGGAGGAGAAAGTCGTCCCAAGGAATCACAATAGAAACCTCCCGAATGAGTCAAAATAAAACCCCTCAAAAATAATCATAGAAAGATAATCCCTCCAAAGGCCGAGGGACGATTCACTTAAATGAAATAACTTACAAGATGCCTGCCTCCAAAGCTACCATAAGCACAATAACACTCTTTAGTTCGTCTTGTTTTTCAACCATAAAAGGTGGTCATTAAGTACTATATTTAACAGTAGCGCCTCTACTAATATAACAACAAATATTTTGTTGGTCTCTGTGTGAATATTATGAACATATCTCGCTTAAAAAAAAAAAAAATTATTCTCTGACAAATAAAATATCTCTCCTGCTAACGTGTTGCACGTTTCCTTAACTAAAGTCAATATGGACAGAACTGATTCATGCTGATGAACACAGGAAACAAAAAAACAGGCCTGCAAGTGATTGTGACCGTCTGAGTGGGAAACAGGCATACAAGTGCATTTCCTGATGAATGGATGATAAGAGTTTCAGTGGCATTTCTTCTCGCTCTCTTTAATGCATGATTAAAATCTGGAGTTATTTGAGCCGTCAGTAAACCATTCGTAAGCCCACAGCTTCCTACTAACACAGTTACATACGGGACCACAGTTAGCGCTGAGACAACACGTATGACCGAGGGAGGCTGACTGAGGTTGTGCTAAACATTGTGGATGTGGTCATCGGAGTACAGCCCGGCTACCGGTGTTATGAACCGCATTCACCATTTATTCAGCCATTCACCCTGCCTGTTACTCTGTAACACACACACACACACACACACACACTTGTACCATATCTAGACCTCCCTTAGAAAGAATGCAGTTTGACAACTGGGACACCACTGTGCTTGTGAGAACGCTCTAATGCGTCTTTTGTGATCGGATCATGTGAACGAAAATTGCAAATGAATGTTAAAAATGTAACAATTGTTACCCAGGCCAGGCCTACTCTATTCTCTTACGAAAGAAAAAGAAAGACATCTCTCCTTTTGTAATCAACTGCATTTTACCAGGACGTTTTTTTAATTGGTTGTGGGAACCAGAGAAACTACCAGATATCTGGTCTGGTCAGAGCAAGTGATGAGGACATGGTCACAGAAGTTGCATTGAAACAACATTTTTCAAGGACAGATCTAATCCTCTCTGAGTGACCTTCTTTGGTCCCGTCTTTAGTAAATGTACTAAGTAAGTAAGTAACTTACTAAAAATATTCTAATTCCAAGAATGACAATATCCAATTGAGCTGGTACTACTGATAAACTATGAAAAGGTAATTCATTTAAAAAACATTAACGATAGAAGATACATTTCAGCGGTTAGGGTTTCATATGACACGAAGACGTCGCTTTTCAACCCATTCAAGGTCTAGTAAGTCTGCCTTGAAATGTTGAAGTGTTCCTCTTTTTAATCTCCTAAGGTTATCTTTCAATAAAATGTCAACTATATAGTCAGGAAAATGGGGATGTTTTCTACTAGGCTATTCCTCTCTATAGGCTATATCAATAACATTCATTTGCTAGTGGTGGGGCTCAACATATCTGTTACACACATGATGCCTTATATTCCTGGAGGGAAAATCCATGCAGTAAAATTGACTCATTAGCACTCATCTCAAAACCGTCCTTAAGGAACTAACGAATTAAGACACAAACCGTCACTGAACTCCAAACCAACACAACGTGGAGCTCACATCTCTGTGTGCCCTACCTGTTGGAACACTTGAGGTATGCAGGCCTGCTTGACTCTTGTTTGCATGTGGCCTGCTCACAGAGGTGAAGATATGTGGATAATGCACGGTGAGGTAATTGTTGGGCGTTGTTTTTCAATGTTTGGCCAGGTTTAGGTAATGTGCAGAATCGACATCCATTAACTACGTATATTTAACGATTTTATAAAGATAAAATGGACTTAATAACTATGGTGGGCTAGTGTGTATTTTAAACGCTGTTCATTAAAATTGGTTATTTCTGGACATGGAAAATGAGGGAAAGAGTAAAAGGAGTTTTGTGGATTAGGCTATTTTTAATTTTATCTTTTTATAAATGATTACTTACTCATCATGCCTATACATTCATCAGATATCACAAACACTGAACACGGAATGTACCATATCAATGTTCAACCGGTGATACCATTCATCACCCGCTGTTTCCATGCAGTATTGGTGAAGTTGATTACTAAGCAGTACTTTATTAACGGCTGATATTAAGCAGCCTAAAACATTCTTCTTCAAATTGATCATTTCTATTCATTGAATGTGGGATAAAGTGAAAATGATTAAGATCTCCATCTATTTACGCTCTTCAGGGCATTACTTCAATCCATCAAGTTCTACTGGCAATCAAATAATTATTAATAATTCACTTTCTGTCATTACAATAGTGGCAATCAAGAGAACGTAATACTCATAAGTAGGTTGTTATGGAATAAAGAACTTCACTTAGTTCGTAAGATAATGAAGATAATGTGCAGCGTTATTCAAACACGGAAACCAAACTTTCAAAATGGCCGATCAGTCGCGTAGCATTCACACGCTCTGAAAACCAACGGATCAATTTCATTTCTAGATTTTAGAAACTTATTTGACCTAAACACGAATTCACCAAAAAACTGTGAGTAAAAAAAGTGTTTTAAGTAATAGTAACTGAAAATAATGTGTAGGCCTAGCACTAGCCACATGCTAGCCTGTTGCTAGCATCGCTAGACAGCGGAGAATCAGGAAATGATGACGGTGCTTACAAGGTGAGCTTGGTTTAAAATAAAAATCTGTGTAAATAAACACATTTGCAGTGTGAATGTGTTTATTTAACAACCAAGACGTTTACTCTTGCAGTACAACCACTAGCCCAAGTCATTTGCATATTTTTTTTATCAATTATCCGTCAAGGAAACAGAGCGTCCAATATGGCCGTGTTCACACCCATCAACAACACCCGGAATAATACTAATATATAATACTGTTTTAAGCCAATACATTTAAAATAAACTCAAATAAACAGTGTTGTCATGTGTTATTCTCTGGGCTGTTTCTTGCATAGGGCCCCGGAGCCACCAGGGGGCGCCCAAGCTGCCATGTCTGCTTTTTCTCTCTCTCTTGGTAGTCAAGCGCCCTCGTGTGAAAGCACCTACATGCTCAAATTAATGAATAATATTCATCAGTTGTCAACTTACTTTTGATTCCTTAATAAATGTGTTCCTAACATTTAAAATATAACTTTTAAGGAAAATGCAGCATCTGTCTCATTAATGCGCATTTGGGAGATGTCATAATGCAGATTTGGTAAATCCTGTACGTTTTCAGGAGTTTCTTGATGTAGAGGAGCCCCAGTGTTTCCCATGTATTATCATGTTCTGTAGGTTTAAATAGCTGGGGTCAACTTGAGATTCGTCACAGTAAATAAAATAGATTTTTACTCTATTTATTCCTTGGATTCTTGACGTTGGTAGAAACATGATTATGTATTATCCTGTGGATTTATTCTCAGTACAACATCAACCTCCGGTGATCCGAGGGCCGTTCATAATCCGTGCACAAGACTTCCACACTTGGATGCGTGTGTTCGACGTGGTTCACGTCTGGCTGAGACTTAAGTTCTGTACATATTTGAAGGGCTGTGTCAAACTACTAATCTTCTAGAAATCCTGACGGCTAAAGTCTCATTATATTAAATGACGTGGAACCAACTGGTACACGTTGGTTTAATGTTTCCACTGTGGTGAAAATGTGTAAAAGCTTGTGTTAAAGCTCTAACAGATACACTCCAAACTAATTCAAAATGGCGTCAACTGTGTTTGTAAATCTTGGCGTTTTTCCTCCAGCGTTAACCATGCATTATGAAGACGGCACATCCAACTCTACCTTCAAAACCAACCAAACAAAAGACCCTTTGTTTCTGAGGTGTTGGTAGATCTTGACTCGCCAGCTTGGCTAGAAAGCTAAAACAAAATATAAATAAAATAAGAAAGGACAAGATAAGAACAAACTGAACAAGAGAAGCTCTGGAAGCGTGCCTGTCCTGACCGAGTGTTAACACCATACTTAGAATGCTACCTTAACTTTACTGTCTAGGCTTAAAATCTGCTCTGTAGAATACAATATTCACCAAGTGTTCACACACGCATACTTACACACAATCAATCATACACACACACACGCACACACACACACACACTTTTTTTCTCTTCTGGGAAAATAAATAAATAAATAGATACAATCTGTCAAAGGTGCATACTGATAGAGAGAGATACCCCCTTTTAGTTACACACATTCTGTACTAAAACGCTGACACACAGGCGCGCGCACACACACACACACACACACACACACACACACACACACACACACACACACACACACACACACACACACACACACACACACACACACACACACACACAAATACTTTGTCCTGTTTGCACAGGCTTCAATACTTAAAACTTATTCAAATTCTCCTAAATTAAACCAAGCAAAAATACATTTTAACGACCAGCAATTGTGCAAACAAATCTAGGATAAATTAAACCCATAACATCATGAATATAAAACAAAATCAGCCGTGGCTAGCCAGCACAGGACAGAACCATTTAATACTTAGTGGGTGTGGTCTGTAGAGAGTGTGTCGTTATCCAATAGGATTCCAGGCTAGAAGGAGGGGGCGGGTCTTAGAACAGGAAGTGAGTTTGATTGACAGACATGTCAAGTCTTATTTCCTCTACCTTCTTTTTTCCCGCTGTTCGACACAAAGAAAAAAAAAGACCTCCCGGAGTGACGAAGGGCAGAGGAGGAGGAGGAGGGAGGAAGGGAGCAGAGGAAAGGCCTAGCTATGAGGCAGACATGTGGGCTGGCCG
>OOFB01025212.1:0-17230 GCA_900323305.1 Trachyrincus murrayi
ACCTCCATCTGAAAAACGGAGAGTGACGATCCCACTTCTGACAAGTTTGTGGTGGAAATCTCCGTCAATGTTCCTTACTATCTCTGTTTAGTGCATAAAGAGTCATCCGAATCTGTAAAATATATCTTCCTGATTTATTATAACAATATAACATAATACAACACAATACAATACAATAGACCAAAGCTTTAGCCGAGAGTTCTTCCACGCTTACTCTAAGAGCTCGTGGAGAGAAGTCTCCCGATTCCAGTTTCTCAGCCCTGGTTATACTCTTCCTGCTCCCCCATAGGCTTACAACAACAAACATGTTTACGACGGGAAGACAGTCCGTACCCTTACAGCCTTATCTTTACAGCCTTCCTGTGGCCCTGACATGTAACATAATGGTAAACAGAGTCAGTTGGCTACGCGACAATTGGTGACTAACAACAGAATATACAAAGACACATGTATGGGTCTTCTCATGGCAATATTTTCCACTACAAAGGTAAACTAAAGTAGAGATCTGGTCCAACATGGAGGAAAAGTAAACATTTGCATAAACTACCCACATTGAAACGATACACAGCCGGATGAAAAGCGGGGAAGTTCCCATTTAAGAACCTTACTTGAGTGAAAGTACTGCTTATAATCTAATGGACCAACCAAGAGTCCTCAACCTGCTTGAAATGACAAGCAGGCTATGCTTGAAATGACATGAAACCAGAAGCACTACACTGCTGCAGTCCCCGTTTGTTTCCAGTGAACGCACAATGCTGAACGACCCCCGTAGAGCTGTCCTCAGTGAGGGAGAGACAGCTCTGTACTGCCCGCCACGGGCGCTCTGTACCCCTGGGCTGTAAATAACACCGTTATTTACTACCTCCGCGAGGTGTTAACGCACAGATGTGTGTATGTGCCTCCCATGGCTTTCTGTGCCCTGCAAGGTGAAGCGTGTGGACACACTCCCCCGGCCACCCATCACTCTTCAGGGTGACTGGTATGTCTGTAGGTCTGGAATGTGGAGAGGCCAACAGTTTGACCTATAATAACAACCTGCTGCATAGGATGAGTAACAACATGCTGTAACTCTACACTCTGTGTGTGTGTGTGTGTGTGTGTGTGTGTGTGTGTGTGTGTGTGTGTGTGTGTGTGTGTGAATGATTGCCTTTTACCTTCCAGTCGCTTTGTTTTGTAATTTGATATGCCTTCCAGACACTTGTTATTTATTGCCGTTAATATTGTTTTGTTGGAGCTGCGTAAAATAAATAGCTTCACGAAATCACAACAATGAAACTTATGTTGTTCACTCCCGCTGCTGTGTATCTTCTGCACGTAAATATTATCTACCTTTCTTACTGAGAAATTACTTAAATTAGTAGTCAAATTAAGTTAAATTGACTTCAATCAAGCAAATATAATACATACAGTATATTGCCACATTTTATTAACACTGTTGCCTCCATGTTGATGAGGCAATATAACATTTGTAATTGAATACATAAAATGTATATAATGTCATATACATACGGTATTTGCCCACAGGCCTATGTCTATGTACAACAGATTATTTACTATATACTGTATACTATATTATACAGTATTACACACTTTACATGAGACACACATGAACCATGTTAGAAAAGCAACAACACATTGTCATTATTGCGTCGTGTGCATTTAGATCTTCACTAAAAGTGAATGAGTTCACTAAAAGTGAATGAGGTCATCACTGTGCTCCTCTTCAGCCTGCTTCCTCCTGAGCCACGCCTCCCTCACCTGCAGCACCTCCTCGCCGTAATACTCGTGCAGTCTGCTGAATTCTTCGAGGGGGTCCAAGCCGACTAACGGCCACTCTCCATAAAGTGGTGCTGGTCCATTTAACGGAGTTACATGCGCGTTCCTCCGGGACCAAAGCTTTGGGGACTTCTTATTTGCAACTTTGGCAGGAAATGCGGGTCCTTGCACCACGTGGCCGGTGCTGAAGCTTCTCCCCTCTCTGACGTCGTGTTGGGTGCCCTCTACGGTCAGGAGCGAGGAGGGCCTCGGCCGAACGACGGCCCGCTGCTGGCTTCCCTCCACGGTAGAGCCGCTGGCGGAGGAGCCGCGGACTTCTTCAACATGAGCTTGTTCACGTTTAGCTTCTGAAATTAAAGTCAAAAAGGTACTTCAAAGCATGTCCATATCTGCTCGTTTGACAGACAGACAGATTGTTCACCTTCATACTGATGCCCCAGGTCTCTGATCAGCAGTGACAGGTAACAGTGGCTGGCTGAGAGCAGGACCTTGATCCAGCTCTCCTGGGTCAGACGGTCCTCTGCCGCGAACCTGTAGGCCCTCAGTCCCGGGGCCTGGAAGACCAGGGAGAAGCAGAGCTGGCCCCCGGCCTCGCAGCCACGCACCGCGCAGCCGTCGAGGACCACGGCGCCCAGCAGGTGGCGGTCCGCCGGCCTCTCCTGGTAGAACAGCACGTTGCCCTTCAGGACGAACCACCGGCGGTGGAAGGTGGCCGTCCGCTTTTTCTGTACAGGTCCAGAGCAGCCACTTTAAATCCAATGTGTAGCTTTAAACCATTGTGTTTTATATGGCGATGCTACTAACCATTTTGTAAAGATAGCCCTCTTTGTCCACTGGTGACGTGCACGACAGATAGTGGGTTAAAATCTTCTTGTGGATCTTCATTTCAGCACCTGAAGGAAGGGACGAAATTCACCGTTTTAAAACAAGAGCCGCTATACCACTACAACCACTTGATCATATACAACCACTTGATCATATATAACCACTTGATCATATATAACCACTTGATCATATACAACCACTTGATCATATACAACCACTTGATCATATACAACCACTTGATCATATACAACCACTTGATCATATATAACCACTTGATCATATACAACCACTTGATCATATACAACCACTTGATCATATACAACCACTTGATCATATACAACCACTTGATCATATACAACCACTTGATCATATATAACCACTTGATCATATATAACCACTTGATCATATACAACCACTTGATCATATACAACCACTTGATCATATACAACCACTTGATCATATACAACCACTTGATCATATATAACCACTTGATCATATACAACCACTTGATACATGCAGGTGTTTCCCTGTTGAGTAAAGAACGTAACCTGTTCCAGTGATCACTTCTCTATTCTGTACATTGCAGCAGAAAAGAAGAAGTATTTGTTCCACTGAGATCACCATAATAGAGAACTAATTGACCTCTTTGAATATTCATTGTGCAGCAGGTTTTAGTTTTACTGACATGCATGTGTTCTGTTTGTGTTTAAAGTAGACATTCCCATCAATACTGAATTAACCTGTGGAACTATATATAAAGAACATTCAGAATGAAGATGTCAAATTCTATTACAATCCAATATTTTTCTATTGAGATTCATGATCACCAGTTCTACTTATGATACAAAATGTGCGTGATGTCCACTCTCCCTCCTCTTCCTTGTGAGTCTCTCATCAGGGAGTCACAGACTTACCTCTGGCAGCACCAACGTGTCGCTTGTCCGCCCAGCGGCTGGTTATTCACCCAGTTGTCTTCAGCTGCCTGTTTACCGCCTGTTTACCGTCATTCTGAGGCGGACGACGCTCAACGTGGTTGCCTGGTTTGGATTAATCGAGACCAAGACAATGTTCGAATGTAAAGTTTCAGGTTACTAACACTAGGTTCTGCCTCGGGTACGAGAGGACAAGCATTGAAATATAAATAACTCGACCCACTTCCTGGTAACAAAACCCTGACACACTATAGTCTCTCCCTCTCTCCCTCACACGCTTCAGTCCACCTTGTTGTTGATGGGCCACGTGCCCAACCAGGGCTTCTGTTCTGTCACCTTCCCCAGACCCCTCTTACCTGGAAATGAGATGCTAAACGTTGAAGCGGTATATGATGCTTCTGCCTTTCTACTTCCACATTCTTAGCTGTATGTAAATTTGCTTTAGCTTTTTTTCTTTAGTGCTGTGGAAGTGAACCTTTTTTATACTCAGTCAGTGACTGAGTATAAAAAAGACAAAACATACATACTTGTCAGTTATCAGTTATAGATGAGTATGTCTATATAGGCCTATGTGTATGATCAAGCAACCTTTTAAAACCTTGCTCTTAGAATACCTGGCAGTGCCTGCAATCCGTTCTCCCCAACACGCTCACTTACATTTAAGTCATCAACAGACATCTAAACCGGATTAGGCTTTTACTCAAGATCTCTTTTTCTTAATGACATTGTTGTTTGATTGTTGTGTAATAGTCACACAGCAGGTTGGAACCAGTCCTCTGTAGTGTATACTGTGTCATTTATTTCCCTGATACCTGAACCCACAATGTCTTTCTTTTTATTAAATTAATATACCACAATAGAACACAGATGCCCTGATTTAAACACAAAGCATTGTGTTTAAATATATGTTCAGTGAAACACACTGCCCTCATCAGAACTCAACATTACACCCCAACATGTAGACCGTTTAAAATACAGTTTTTATGTATTACTAACACGTTGATTTATTACTAATAATAATGCAATAACATGTACGATTTGGCACACTTGGCTTTTAGCTAATAACTAAAAAAAGATATATATAAGAAAGAATGATCGTCTCGTGATGATGTCACTTCCTGTCTAAACCGGATCTCGGAAATGGCGACCGTTTGAGTTTGTGTCGTGTAACGTCTGTCTGTTTTCCCTCATTTTTACAGGTCTGTTAACTCTTAACACTTTCATGATTACAGGGTTTTACTTTGTTGTGTTTCTGAAGGAACTGATCTATGATGTTGAGCATTAACTCACATTATTATCGTTTAACGACGCCGTGGACTTTCAGTGTTTTGCTCAAATTGTATCTGAGTTGTGCTGTTAGCATGTGGCTAACAAACAACAACATCTGCTGAATGAAGGTTTTGTAAACGATTGAAACCCTGCATTTATTCCTTTACATGTCACCACCCAGCACCATGTCTAAAAGAAAAGTCACTTTTGAGGACGGCAATGGGGAAATTGAGTTGGAGGAGATACCCAACAAGAAGGTACGTAAAGTCTTTACAGATTAGATTAACTGTCTATTAACCCAACTAAATCAACGACTTGTCTTATATATAAGTACTAGTGATAATACATAGAAATACAAGAAAACTAATGACTAATATTTATATTATAACACTGCATTGATCTGTGCATTGCCATTAGCTGACTACAGTGATATAGACTACAGTGATCTAGACTACAGTGATATAGACTATAGTGACATAGACTATAATGATATAGACTATAGTGATATAGACCATAGTGATATAGACTATGACTATGGTGACACATAGACAACTGACCATTCGATTGTATTTCTCTTCTTTATGGGTCAGGTCTGCGAGGGTATAGCTGGACCTGGTTCAAGATTTAAGGGAAAACACTCCCTTGACAGTGACGAAGAGGATGATGAAGAGGAGACCAAGACCAGCAAATATGACATGCTGGCCAGTGATGATGTGGAAGGTATTATGGGTCGCTTTGGGAGGGGCTCTGAATGGTTTTGTGGGAGATAGATTGCGCCTGTAAAAACGCTATCACGTTAGAAACACAGTTCTTAGTTTATATTGGACAGAGCAGTTATGGTGAATGATGTTTCAATGTTATCATCCATCATATCCACACCCCCACAAAAGTATTTTCTTGACTCTCAATGCATGCCTTCACAGTGTAGGTTTTGAAATAATGTTTTACTAAAGTTGGATACTTTGGCATAGGAATATCAAAACACGTGGTGACATTGATAGTGAATAAAACTGCATATGATTATTGTGAGCAGGACACTCCACTGTTCCTGCTTACCTGTGATTGGTGGATTTTCTTCAGGTCAGGAGGGAGCGACGATAGACTGCGACGAGGGCATTCCCATTACACCGTTTAACTTGGACGAAGAAATGCAGGAAGGCCACTTTGACTCCGAGGGAAATTACTTTGTCAAAAAGGACGAAGAGATCCGAGACAACTGGCTGGACAACATCGACTGGGTACGTTTCTGGTGAACATCGATGATGTACCACGTTTGATGGTGTTTTTGTCCCTGCAGTCCTCTAATAATAATAACTCTAATAATAATAACTCTAATAATAAGAGTCCTGTGTGTCCAGGTGCGGATAAAAGAGCAGCCCTTTAAGCACAAGAAGAAGGGTCTCTCGGCCAAGCGGCGGCGGAGGGTGGGGGACGAGGATGAAGCCGAGGAGGAGAAGCAGCGGGAGGACAAGCGGGCGGACGCCGACAGCGGAGAGGATGCCGAGATGGAGGCGGAGCCTGCCGAAGACCCGCTGGCGTCCTACACGCAGCGGCAGCTCACCGAGGCCTTGGTGGAAATGCTGTTGCCGGGGGAGACGGTTGCCGCGGGGCTCCGCCGGCTGGGCGGCTTGGCGGGTCAGCGGAAGAAGAGCAAGCTGAGGGGCGAAGGCGAGGGGGCACCGGAGATGAAGCGGGACGCAGAGAAGCTGGACCGGCTCACGTCGCTGGCCGACAGGCTGGTGGCCTCGGGGATGTTTGAGATTTATCAACAGACTTGTGAAAAGCTGGCGTACACGCTGAAGAACCAGAAACTGTCTAGTAAGAAACCTAAGGGTAGCGGTGAGGATGATGATGAAGAGGAGGATGAACTCGACATGTTTGGGGATAAGTTTGATGAGAGTCACGGAGAAAAGTCACAGGAGGCAGGGGAAGAAACAGGTAACGTTTCCTTCTATTTGATTATATGTACATACACATATTGTTTTTCTAATGATTTTATGTTTTGCTATAAGTTTGTATTGAAAGGCGCTATAGTTTCATAATATTGGTTTTAACGCGACTGTTTCCCTGCTGTATGTATCTCGTCAGCGGTCGACGGAGTCATGTGGTTGTACAGATGGGAGAACGTGGAGGGCTCTGAGCTCTACGGGCCCTTCAGGAGTCAACAGATGCAGGTATTGAGACACTCTAACATGAAACGAAATGAGCTCTGAAAACATCTGTCCCGTTCTCTAATAACAACTGAAAACATCTGTTTATTTAACTTGATTTGAACATTGACATTCTCAACATTTCAACATATTTGAGGATTTAATATTGTTCCTGTGACATTTGTTAACAGACGTAAAAAATACAAATAAAATGTGTATTTTAAACGTCTTTCAATATCTATTGAATTTGTTCTTAATAAAATGAGCATCAGCATACATTTATAGTGCGGCGTTACATTGACTAAATCAATATTTACTACATTTATTAGGATGCTCTCAGCTAGATTGAGTCAAAGGACATGCGTCAGTATATGTGTAAACAATATAGGTTCACAAAGGTAAGCGACGTGTTAAACGTTGACCTGGAGCCCGATGGGAGTTCATCTAATTCTTGTGTTTTGCAGGACTGGGTCGACGAAGGATATTTCAAAGATGGCGTTTACTGTCGAAGACTGGACCAGGAAGGCTCTCAGTTCTACAACTCCAAGAGATTAGATTTTGAGCTCTATACATAATGTATTCATGGACTCAAAACATACACAGAATATATACGTGGCATCATCATCCTCTGTATCTTCCTCAATTCTGTTTCTTTTTTAAATAAATGACTTATTTCGTCCTGTCACTTTGAATATCTTGAATGGATGCTAAAACAGAAAACATGAAGCTTATGATCCTTTCAGTTGGGTTGGTCACTGTTACCTCCAGTAGAAAGTAACCAGTGTAGCGTAGTGGACCAGGTCATGTGAATCTGGCTCTCTACAGAACCCTAACCCAAAATACTGTCAGTTCTATATAGAGCCACGTCCCTCATAAATACTATAAATGAATCATAATTAATACTATAAATAAATGATAAATACCCACCGTTCATCAGCCAGAACATGCTCTGTTGGATGACATGTTGATGTATTGATTTATTGATACATATTGATTGGACAAACATCCAAGTCACTCGACTAGACTATAAAACGTGTTTTTAACCCAGGATGCTCTCCATTGGTCGCGTGTCTGGAGGGAGAGAGCGTTGTGATTGGTTCGTCAAGCCGAAGCAGAGAGCGTTGTGATTGGTTCGCCAAGCAGAAAGCGTTGTGATTGGTTCGTCAAGCAGCGCATTGTGATTGGTTCGTCGAGCAGAGAGCGTTGTGATTGGTTCGGCGAGCAGAGAGCGTTGTGATTGGTTCGTCGAGCAGAGAGCGTTGTGATTGGTCCGTCGAGCAGAGAGCGTTGTGATTGGTTGAATCGTCTCCTCGCAGGGCGCCGTCCGGCTCGTCTTGTTTGTGATGATGGAGTATTAAGTCGTGGTCTATAAAGAGCCTCGGTGAGTACATTCTTCATCAGATGGCAGTAATATAATAATAATAATATATCATATCATATCATATCATATCATATCATATCATATCATATCATATCATATAATGATAATATATCATATAATACAGTCTCTGAGCAGCCGGCTGATAGCACGACCCGAGAGAGCGCCTAATGTTAGCATTTTGACACAATGGCTCCGGCTATTCCCTGGCGTTATAAACAACATGTTGCCTCCGAGCGCTGAATAAAGACACTGTCGTGTTTTTTAATGCGATACAATTCCTACATGAAGTTTATTAGCCAAGTGATATAATTGACTTATGTGTTGGCTCTTGTTTTAAACTTCAATATTTAAAGCGGTTTCAGTCCAGCGAATAGACGGAGCCGTCGTTTGGTCTGGTGTCACATGCAGGTGTGTGAGTGTCTTTAAGTCTTATTTCTATTCTTAAATAACAGGAACACCGAAACACATCATTTTGTTGTAACTTATTTGTTTGCGATAAACACATACTTTGTATTTTCATTATATAGCCTATATTTACCTTTTGTGTGTGTATGTTAGTGACTTTCTCTTCGCCTTACGAGCTTTTAATGTTTCATCAAGAAAGATGAGGGAGGAAGACCACCGCTCTTCTCCTACTCTTCTCCTACTCTTCTCCTACATTTCTCCTACACTTCTCCTACACTTCTCTTCTCCTACACTTCTCCTATCCTACACTTCTCCTATTGTCTCATTTGTTGCAGAATAACACTACCGTTGACTACAATAGTAAGTGTGTCCTGGAGGCTCCCTGTGCTTACATGTTGGATTGATACCCTGCATGTGTTGTTCTTTACAGAGGACGAGAGAGAGAGAGAGAGGAAGGGGATGTTGACGTATTCCTCTGACTCCCTCCCTCCTGTAGTTTGTCCAATGGAGGAAGATGCAATTCCCCCAAATCCTTCTTGTAGCGCCCCCCCTCACAGTGAACCTCAAGCACCTCTCCCTCCCCTGTCTTCCACCACTCCCAGGTATAGTTTCCAGCACCTTTTTTTGCTTTTCCTATGTTTGTGTATTTCCCCACCCCTGCTTACTTTGCTGCACTGGGTTCTCCTCCATATAGGCTAAACTGTATCGATTATTCAGAGCAGTTATCCAGCGCCTATAACAACGTCTGTATGGATGATTGGGCCTGAATCTCTATATAAATCAGAAAATGTATAAATAAAGTGTAATTTACAGCTGCGAGAATGACGGAAAATCTGTCAGCCGGAAAGATGGTGGGATTAAACCACAGCCTACGGGACAGCAGTGCTTCCAGGACGGCGAGACCGCAGACAGACCGGCCCCACCGGCCCCGGCCGAGAGAGAGGGACAGAGTGGCATGGTACACTTGACTAATGTCTCTTTTTGTTTTATGAATGTCTCATGGAATGGCGTGTTGTTCATTACAGAGTTTACAACACTGCACTTGCATTGCGCTCTTTGTAGGAACAGCTGTCACAGGTGGTGTCCGTCCAGCTGCACTGGCTGGATGCCGCGCATGTGCATCAACAATGGCCGCAAACCCAGGTTGGTCCGTCTCCTTTTTCTAGATGTGTGTGCGTGCGGTATATCCTTCTACTCATCTGTCTGCGTGGGCGTTTACAGACACGGGCTTCTGCGGTTACTAATCTGTCGTAGCGCCGTCTGTACAGTATGACCGTTTATGACAATATTGGGGACCTACACAGTGAAGTCATCAGAAGGTTAATTGAGGGACGTAATCCTCCTTCACGGTCTGTTGCCTCTGACACAAATAAGCAGTCATATAATTGACGTGGCCTACCGCAGCCTCGCATTAACACCCACACGTCCCAGAATAGACCTTTTGTCGTCTGCTGCTTTGGAATAGAAATTACATTCCTTTTTTCATAGTGCAGTGTTTCTTTACAATTTGAAACCTTGTCATTTTGCAGATTGTACCTGATATTCCGGATGTGTCAGTGTGTCCAGCAAAGTAAGTAGTAGTCATGTCTTCAAACATATAAATGGTCTTGTTTTAATTGTTTGCAGTGAACATTACTTCTTTAACGTGTATGGGAGACTGTACAATACATAGCAGTTAGTACAGGCAGTGAAAAGGCCTGAGTGTCCACCGCAGAGAAAATGGAGGGGAGAATATTTGGAAGGAAAAAGTGACCAGGTGTCAGTCTTTTCGAAATAACGTGTCTAGCTGTGTTTCCTAGGAGCATCTATATTTAAGATAGGCTGACAAATGGATAAGAATAATCTTTGTATTGATATTCAGTCATTTGTAGAAAATCCTGGTGAATATGATGTTTGTGTGTGTTGTATACTATTGAAAGTGATTACAGTTGTGCTTTACTGTTGGTCGAAGGTCACAACATCTTGTCTCTGTTTTCGCTCTTAGGCACAGAGACCCGAGTTTCACCACAGAGAACGGAAAACTGTCTACGATAAAAAATGTGGAGAATATGGATTTTAGCACTCCGCCATTGGACAACCCTATCTCAGACGATCCGAACCTGGGCCCCCCTACCTTGGACATGGACCTGGGAGTGAAAAACCCCCCCGTCACAGCGAGATGGGTCATTGGCCCATTCTTTCAGTCCTTCAAGTCGAAGATGGCCAGTTTCAGCGAGATCGTCATGAGTCCCATCAAACTTTTTACAGCAAACAGCCCTCCCGGGTCCAGCGGCCATGCAGATGAACCGGACCAATCGGACTTGCCGGAAGTCGTACCGGACGAGATGAATGGGTGTGAAGGTCAAACGGAAGATAAGGATTCATCCAATGACACTTTGAGATGTGAGCAAGGAGGGCGTGATCACACAATGCCCTTTCTGGCTTCAAAAGGGCTGATTGACGTTGAAGAGGCACAACATCTCCCCACGGCTTCCCTGGAGCGTTCTCTAACTGACGTGAATGATGATGGGCCTGTGCCTTTACTTCATCGTACTTTAGAGAAATATTCAGAATCTAGCAAATGCATTCTCCGGTCCATGGAAAGAGGAGCCCAGAGAAGCAAGCCGTCTGTTCAAATGAAACCACTACACACACGCTCGTTGAACAGATATTGTTCCGAGATTGTTCCATGCAAAGAGATCCAGGAGGCTCCCGGGGCCGAGCCTCACGACAAACTGTTTTCTGTACAGTGTACAGTGGAAGCCACCATCGGTGACCTAAGCGATGGCGTCTGTTACACTGCCCCTGAGGTACTCTGTCTGGATAATTGTATTGAAGGCGACAGTAGTGAAAGCTATAGCAGCCTCTCTTTCAGGAAAAGCCCACGGAACAAAGTGGGAATCGGTAGTGCACTAAATGCAATCTCACAAACTCCTCCTATTGGACAGCAAGGAGCGCAGGATGTGGCCCCAGACTCCGAGCCGATGGTACGCCGTGGGAAAATTAAGAGAAGATTGAAACTCGGTCCTCAGCCAGAAAGCGCCGCTCTCTCGACAAACAGGAAAAGACTCAGATCTGAGAAAAGTACAGAAGATCCAACAAATGTAGAAGTAATCGCCCGTGTCACCGAGCGCAACAACACTAGCCGTTTAAAAGAGCTCAGGAATGATCTGTCGTCAAATATTGTTCCAGACCTGGAAACAAAGCTGAAGCCGCCTGCAACGAAGGTGCATCTTCTCAGGGGGATGCAGATGCAGAAGAAAGGTAACAGCTTTGGTCCACCAGAAGAACCCACAGTGCACAGTGAAACTGAAAACTCCTCTCCTGTCGTTGACGCACTGGAGCCAGGAAGTATTGCTTCAGAGAACTTCCCAAATAAACCTGTCCACGCCAAGAACCCCAGAGGGACCTCCAAAAGGCACATGGCAAAGTTGGGGTTGTGTAAACCAGACATTCAGTTTGACAGTATGGACCTCGAAACCGCCACGACGACTATGTTCACGCGCGGAGCCGACGACGAGCAGCCAAATGTCCTGGACCGGCCCGTGGATAACGAGCTCTGTAGACCCCGAGCCCTACTCGACCGGCCCGTGGATAACGAGCTCTGGAGACCCCGAGCCCTACTCGCGGCTCGACCTACAGAGTCGGATGCAGACATTCCTTCAAGTCGGAGCGTGTTCACACGTGCGAACGGTGAACCGGCGAAACGAGGAGTACGTAAGCAAGCGCGTCCAAACGTTGGGCGGGGCGTGACCGTGGACCCCACCGCCGGTGCCATGTTTAGATTAGAGCCTATGTCAGCAGACCTGGAGGCCTCCATGACTGGCAAGAGGAGACTGAAAACACGAGTCAAGCAGCTCAAGAAGCCAAAGAAGGATTGTGGTGAAACTGATGACCAATCACATGCAGAACATTCTGTGCAGTTAGACACGCACCAGACAAAGCATATAAATGGTTACCCGGGAAATCGTTGGAAGCTTAAGACTATTTCCGCTCAAGGAGATGAAAGGGACATTTTTCCTAGAAGTGCTGAAGCTTCGAACCATCAGGAAGTCAGTGGTGCTACGCGGTGCGAGAACATGGAGTCCTCTGCAAACGGGTTCAGCGTCCAGTCGACAGAGTGGACACACGTCAAAAGAAGCCTTAAGATAAATCGCACGAGGCCAGAGAGCCAAAGGAGGAGGTGCAGACTACTGTGTAGCAAGGTACCCGAGGAAGAAGTCGAGGAAAGGGACATAAAGACTCAATTAAATGAGAAAATGGACGTTACGATGGCATCCGCGTCCTCCTCTACGGGCCTCCTGCGCAGCGTCTCCTGTCCGGAGATCTCTTCTCTTCTCCAGCATGACCCCCTGTGGCCACAGCCCAGCAGGAGTCGTGTAGCGCAGCCCCACCAGCAGTCTCTCCACGAGGTGCAGCCTCTGCCTCGCATCAACTGCAAGTCCCGGCGCGCCCGGCGCCACACGGTCTGCAGCGTGGAGGTGGCCAGAGAGATCGCCCCCTTGTGTCTGCGTAAGGAGGTGTACCCTTCCAGGAGGTCCGCAGGCCATGTCGCGGGCGCTGCACCGTCCTCCTTCTCCACCCTGGCCTCCTGTTTCCTCACCAGCCCCCTGGCCTTCCTCTCCAGGAGGTTGGAGCGAAGAGACGCCGCAGCTAACGGCACTAGCACACATGGACACCGTTTCTCCCTGTCTCCCTCCGCTCCCCTGTCTCACTCTGCCTCCTCGCCCTCCTCCTCCTCGAGTGTTTTCACCTCCTCTACCTCTCCGTCTAGCTCCTCTTCTCCGTGGCATCTGTTTCCTGGTTTCCATACGAGAACTGACACCTCTGCGGTCAGCGTTTCCCCCGTCCACAGGTATGCAACCTCCTTGCTGCTTTCTGTGTGGCGTGAAATGTTGTAAAATCCTGTTAAGTTGTTAAACACTAGTCTGAATGTTCCTTAATGTAAGGGTAGGGAACTGCTCTTTCAACCAGGCTCGTTTCCATCTCCAAATGAATATATTTATGGATTTTATTTAATGACTGGATTTCCGTGGATGTTAATTGCGATTTTTACGTAATGTCAAACTGCACATAAAGTTCTTAATGTATTATACTAGGGTCCTATGTACACTAGACTCTTGTTAATTGTTAATTTGTCATCGTTTCCAGTGTGCCGTCGCAGATGCCCGTGGGGAGTGAGGCAGAGAGGACTGAGGAAGAGGAAGGTGAAGACACAAAGTACCCCAGGCAGGAGTTTGAGGAAAAATCCCTGTCTGATTCCGAAATCAAGGTACAAAGAAAAATGACAATGCATGTCCTTTCATGCTGTTTCATTGAGTGTTTCTTTTAAATCATGTCCGAAGATGAAGTTTTAATTTGACACGTCTTCATTTATTCTGAGAATAATGTCAGAGCTTTAAACATCCGACAAGTGAGCCTCTACAAGGAATGGTTTGAGCCAGACACAGATTGACCCAGTATTTTGTCAAATCATTGCGAGTTACTAATGCATTACAAGGGCTAACGACATCACATCCATCCCTCTGGTGGATTTGTTCCCACCGAAAAACTAGTTATCCATTAAAGAAAAGGTTGTAGTGTGATAGGCATCTTGTTCCTGTGTCTTATTTCACCTTTGTAGCACTCGACCAATTCATGAGGTATTGTTTCTATAATGGCTTGTACTCTCTAGGCAATGGTTATGCCCAGTAACCATAATGTCCTCTTTTATATGCATCAACCCTTTCAGGTGGTGAAAAAGCATGAGGAGGGAGGCAAGGTGTCATCCATCAGAATCCGCAAAACGCTCCCCAAACCACAGAACAACCTCACGCCGATGGGCCTGCCCAGAGCCATTAGGTACGCTAGGGGTGGGCTACGTGGGGAATACTCCAAATGACTGTTACCATGTGATTAACGTTTTAATACAGCTAAGAACTATATATTCCAATGTTCTAGGTTTAAATAACCATCTAACCCTAACCCTGTCTATGTTGATTGATGGAGCTAAAGCATATCATGCTGAAAATCACACTGATGCGTTTTAAAAGTAAAAAGGTATTGGAAGTAAATCCTTTAACGCTGTGTGCAGCCATGTTGATATGACTGAAAGGTGGACTGGGGGTTCAGTAACCTTGCCTGACTTTTCTGACTAGGAACTCAGAGTTGAGGGAAGTCTGAAGTCCTCAGTTCCCACATGTAATCAATACAACATAAGCACCAGCCTACAGTTGAGATGTCCAGACAATACCACCCATGCAGAAGACACAACAAAACAGCAACTTGAAACGTCAATCTCTTGTTAATTTGACGCTACTTAGAGAAATGAATCCACCTTCTGTTGTACAAATATAAGTTATGGACTGCATTGCTATTCAGAATACCGTGCTATTCACATTATCAGCAGTCTCTTAAGGCCACTACACTACTCGATTCTCGGCCCGACTCAGTCGGGGAGAGAGGGGGGGGGGTCGGGGCTGAAGTCGGCTCTGATTGTCGTGTAGTGTGGGGGGGGGTCTCAAGACACGTGATTTCACCGCCCCCCGTAGAGTCGGGAGGGTTTGATATTATCGGGCCGGCTCGTGTAGTTGGGGGGGGGGGCTGAGACTGAGACCGCCGATTACGCTGGCAACAGCCAATGAGATTTGAGATCAAGAACGACCAATGAGATTTGAGATCAAGAACGACCAATGGGGTTTGAGGTCAAGAACGACCAATGAGATTTGAGATCAAGAACGACCAATGGGGTGTGAGGTCAAGAACAACCAGTGGGGTGTGAGGTGAAGAGGAAGAAAAGCAGAACGAACGGGGAGTGTGTTCACTGTTTACATCAACAACAACAACAACCGTGTTTGTGGCTTCTTTGTTTTTCTTTGTTATCGATGACCTCGTAGCCGCTGTCTTCTGTTTCCTGTCTACGTGAGTTGCCGTGTTCCCGCGGGATGTGGCGAGTTTTCAGCGAAGGCGCGGATAATGGGACAGTAGAGCCTTGGTGTTCCCAGGCGGTGTGGACCAAGTCAAGCTGGGCCTGACTTGGACGCGTAGTGGGTTTTACTGAGGAACTGGGGCCGTTGTGGGGCTGACATTTGCATAAATCAGAGCCCTCATTTGTTTTTAACAGTACTAGCACATAAGTACATGCAGGATGCAAATGCTAAAGTACAGATGTCTGTTTGTCTTTTCTAATAACAACCCTGCTTTGTAAAGGCTTTTCATTGAGACAAATTGTTTTGAGGAAACTGCAATAAGTGTATGCCTAAGGCCCGCAGGCTCAGACATTACTGTAATGGTTGTTCAATGTTCAGCAAAAGTTCTATTTTCTTGCATGCATAGAGAGTAAGGCTTATGGAAAACATAATGATGGTCCTGATCTAGCTAGCACATGAACAACATCAGCACCTGCTTAGCAGAGCGTTCAGTGGGAACCGTTCCAGATGGGCCCTATACATTAAGGCTAACCGTTGGAGATGATTTGCTGATCATGTGGATTTTAACGTGATTGGTGTGTTTGGTGTGTGGTCCTTCTGCAGCTGATAATGCTATCCTGATTCAACCCACGATTCCATACTAACGTGGTCTTTTGCAAGGGGTACGGGTGTGGCTTCAAAGCTCTCTGTACCACCTTTCCCTTGACCCCTGTGTGACCCTGGACTTATCAAACCCGCTCACGGCACCACAAAGCAGCCATCTACTTTGTGTGTGTGTGCCCACACCTTGGCCATAAGCTACCATTATAATCACCATCGGCTACACTCAACCACAATCCCAACCGGTTATTTCTGTTTCCCAAAAGGCTTAAGAAGAAGGAGTTCAGCTTGGAGGAAATTTACACCAATAAGAACTTCAAGAAGCCTCCAGAAAGGTGAGATCATTCGTCATGTAGAACCACGTTCACGTTTTTATGTTTCACTTGCATAACAACAATATAACTTTAAGAAATATATATTTCAGAGAACAAGTTATTAATGGGATTTTGGGATTGGCAGAATTGGTTGATTGTCTACTTACTGTGCATTAGGGATACCACTAACGATTATTTTTCTATCGATTAATCTATCGATTATCGGTTACTCTAAATAATTCATTTTCTTGAGAAAACGCATAGGCAATTAATTAAATACACAATAAATTCAGATGGCTTTGACTGAGAGCAAGAGATAAAGGAAGGAGAAAAATAAATTATTTAACATAATGTAATATTCGCTATGTTCCTTTAACTTAAGCCCTTAATTACCGTTGGGTGGTGCATTTAAAACCCCTCTGTGATTGGCCCACGGTGGTTTTGCCTTTTCTGGCGGTCCACCTTCCAGAATAGCACCTGTATGCTTTCTCTTCAGGTGCCGTTTAGTTGTCTGCTAATTTAAATATTCCCATACGTGTGAAGCTTTGGGTCCGGGGAAACCTTGACACGCCTCTGAGACTCTGACACGCCTCTGAGACTCTTGACACGCCTCTGAGACTCTGACACGCCTCTGAGACTCTGACACGCCTCTGAGACTCTGGGGAAACCTTGACACGCCTCTGAGACTCTG
>OOFB01025217.1:2500-5000 GCA_900323305.1 Trachyrincus murrayi
TAATACTATATTTAACCTTTCAGTCAGTCAGTGCCAAGTTCCCTAACATACCGTGTGTGTGTGTGTGTGTGTGTGCGTGCGTGCATGTCTCTGTGTGTGTGTGTGTGTGTGTGTGTGTGTAGCGGTGAGCCCCAGTGTGTGTACTCTGTGTTTAAGGATCTGGGGACGGAGCTGGTCCTGGGTCTGTTTCTCAACGTCCAGCCAGCGGACCAGCCTCAACTCTACCAGGAGATCACTGAGCTGTGCACGCAGCACTGGCACGGTACACACACACACACACACACACACACACACACACACACACACAGACAGATACACACTCCTGATATAAAATATGAACTACACCTGTGACCCCAGGTCTGATCTCGGCTCCGCTCAGCCTGAAGGTGCCCATGTGGTCTTCAGGGTTCGCCACGGCACTGGAGGCCAGAGGCAGGCTGATGGACATCATCAAGGACAAGCTGGAGAACGACAAGCACGGGTAGGTCAGTGTCTTCACCTGTAGGCCCGCAGGGTCCTCCTGTTCACCTGTAGGCCGCAGGGTCCTCCTGTTCACCTGTAGGCCTGCAGGGTCCTCCTGTTCACCTGTAGGCCTGCAGGGTCCTCCTGTTCACCTGTAGGAATGAGGCTGTCCCTTAACAAGGCTGTCCCTTAACGAGGATGTCCCTTAACAAGGATGTCCTTTAACGAGGCTGTCCCTTAACGAGGCTGTCCATTAACGAGGCTGTCCCTTAACGAGGCTGTCCCTTAACGAGGCTGTCCTTTAACAACACCCTTTCTTTGGTGGTCTGTAACAATGCTGTTCTATAACTCCATTCTATAACACCGTTCTATAACTCCGCTTTTTAACGACCCTATGAGTGAGGCATCAAACCCGTGACCTTGTGCTGTAGGACTGAAGCCCTACAGCACGTCTCAGTGACCGGGGTGTGACTGTGTAGGTTTGTGGGTTCCCTGGGGTCTCTGCCCCTCCCGCACCCCTGCTGTGCCTCCCAGCACCTCCTGCTGTTCATCTCCGCTCTCATCCCTAAAGCCCTGGCCTCCCTCCTCACCTCCTTCTGCCTCGCACTCAGCGGACCCCAGCAGGTACGCACACACACGGACACACACACGGACACACACACACACACACACACACACACACACACACACATATAAGTCACGTTTCCGCCGCAGGAACTTTCCCCAGGAACTAGGAACCTTTGGGGGGACTAGGAACCTTTGGAGGGACTAGGAACCTTTGGGGGGACTAGGAATCTTTAGAGGGACTAGGAATCTTTGGAGGGACTAGGAACCTTTGGAGGGACTAGGAATCTTTAGAGGGACTAGGAACCTTTGTGTGAGTCCGTCTCGGTCATCTCACGGTCGATCTCTGCAACAGCTCGTAGAATCCGTCTGGCATTTGGGGCGTTTTGAATCCACTACGACTGCTCGTGTCTTTTCCCACTTACTGTAAAGCAGTCAATCAGGATCAACAGCAGCACGGGTCTCCTCCATGCTTACTGTTGTGTTGTAAAAACAGCCATCGTTTTTTCATACGTCAGCGGACTAATTTGCCTAATCTTCGCGGATCTTTAGACCGCGGTGGAAATGTGCTCTGGAGGCTGAAGGAACCTTCTAGTTCTTTGAAAAGTAGTTCCTGGGACTAAAAGTTCCTGGTACTTTGGGTGGAAACACGGCTATACACACCATACACATACACACCCAGCAGGCCCCGGCAGGTACACACACACATAAACACACATACATACATACAACTAGACACACACACACAAATACACACACTGAATCTCTCTCTCGCTCTCTCTCGCTCTCTCTCTCTCTCTCTCTCTCTCTCTCTCTCTAGGAGCAGATGCGCCAGAGAGCAAGGGCGGAGCCTGAGTTCTTCCGCTGCGTGCTATTGGAAGTTCAGAGACTCTGGCCTCCCTTCATTGGTGGACGCAGGATAGCCAATGAGGTGGGTCTGGGAGTCTTTTGTTCTGACAACCTGTTCCTACTCACAGCCACCAGGCGGCGCCAAACTACTGCCTATAACCAGTAGCAATGTTCTAGTTAGGAGAGGAAGTGAAGCGTTTCACTGCACTAAGACATTATAGGTAGTAATAAAGTAAAACTCTTATCTTGTACTTATATCATATAATATATAAACACTCTGCACACTACACTGTGATAGCAAATTTTATCAACATTACAGTCACGATCAAGAAATTTTAAATCTATATTGTATGCATATTTTGGAAGACTCATTTAAAATGCTTTTAATTAATCAAAATGATGCTGCCCTATTTTACACGCGTAGTGTAGGCCAATCACACACTGTCTTCCTGCGGTTCAGTTTGTTGATTGGCCGGTTATCGAGCATGAGGGGCGGGCCTAGCAGAGTCCCCGCCCGCCTTGCCATTATCTCTTGGTCTCTGTGACCTCATCGGAAGCTTATGCAACAGACCAATCAGGGGCATCGATCGGTGGTGGTGATTGATTGGCTGGCATCCCTCAGGCT
>OOFB01025217.1:10000-12082 GCA_900323305.1 Trachyrincus murrayi
TTTAGCTTTTTCCCCACCAGTAACTTACAGTGAATTCAGATACGTGTCATTAAGGAGCAGGTAGGGGCTTCCGGGGGGGTGTGTGTGTGTGTACACACAGACGGAAACACATGCAAAGACAAACACACACACACACACCCCTCATCAACACAGATGCACACACCAGATCAAATCACACACACACACGCAGACGCGCACTCACACACACAGGAAGTGGGGTGTGTCTTCAGAACACTGGCAGTAAACCTGTGGGATCCCCTCCCCCTACTGCTGCCTAGCAACCGCCATCGCTTAGCAACTGATCGTCATATCGACAGCCTCTTGCTTTCTTGTTAGTATGCTGCTCACACACACACACACACACACACACACACCGTTTAACCTAGATATTTATAGTAGACACACGTCAAATCAACTGTAGAATTTATCAAGGGTACATTAAAGCATAATCTAAATGAAATGTTTTTATTATATTAAATATTACACAATCAATAAAATGCTTATTTTATTGATTTTGAATTGATTCCATATGCTAAATGTATGATTTATTTCCTTGTGCTGATATTTTCTACTGAGCGATGTAAACAAGCCAGCATGTATTTGAATGTATCATACATATAGTGAATCTTAAATGAATTCAGAGTTTTATAAATAGTAGAAAACAGACATTTCTATGTAACGAAACTGTCTTCTGAAGGCACATGTTGTTTGCATTACCAAAATAACAACAGAATAAACTAATAATAAATGACACTTCCATGTCTTTTATACGTATGTTAAGTTAAATGGTTATTGTTTTTCTGTCTCTTTACATATCGTTTCTAACTATGCTCACACGTAGATGATACCATTCTGTATGAAGAACAGGATCTCTGTCCTCTGCAGAGCCAGAGACATCCCAGCTATGCGAAGACTGCGGTAGCTTGAGGATCATCAGCCGTAAGCACCAGACTCTGAACCATGCTATTGTTCTGCTCCTCACAACAAATATCAGTTCTGTTTGCTAAACCGCTCTATATGTCACACACACACATAAACACACGCATTCCAGCTTACAGACACACACACAGAGACACACACACACACACACACTCATGCAGTGCAATATTTTCTCCCTCACCCGTTCTCTCTCCATTATCTCTCTTTCACAAACACACCTACTCCGTATTACACACACACACACACTATTTTCTCTCTCGCACTCAAAACTATACAAATAATTAGCATATGAATGACATATGAAATATAATATTTATATGAATACAACCAGAAATCCAAATCGTAAAGTAAGTGACATATTAATGAATGTAAGAATGTTGAGGACACTAAGCTACAAGGCAAGTGAAAGGCCTATTGATGCTGATAAATGTTAATACATGGTAATAAAATGCTAATTACTGTCTTAACGTGACTCTGCCAAGTGGAACAGGCGTGCTATTATGCAAGATATGAAACTAGCGTGGGTACGTCTTGAAACAAAACCCTTTCACACAGTTGATCCAAAACCTAGCTACATGATAGCTACATGCTATCAAATGACCTATACATCCCTGGAGACAACAGCTGGCTTCCCTGATTTAACCCCTGTCAAAGTACAGGAAATGGGGGCGGGGCCAACATGAGTATTGATCAGCCAGGATGTGATTGGCGGTAGCGGAGGTACTTAGAGATCTGATCAATATTATAATCAATCTCTTCCAGCTCAGACTCAGGAACAGATGTTTCAGAGAAACCTTCTAGTACCAAAATACTTAAAGAGGAAATAAAGTCAAAGTTAGATGAAGTAGTTCATTATTTGAAATATTTTAAAAGCAATTTGTGAAGTAAATGACTTAAATGTAATGTTATATTGTAATTTACTTGAGGGGAGAGAGAGAAATGTTCATTTTCAACGACTGAAATCCTTGTTCCGTTCCTAGATGACCTGGGGAGTGACGAGTTGCACTGTGCAGTACGTCCAGTCATCAGATCCCTTTAACCTAATGCAATATCCTGCTACTGTTACAACACACACACACACACACTCACACACACACACACACACACACACACACGCAGACCCGCACACACACACACACACAC